>PNEQ01092386.1:5606-43585 GCA_003012365.1 Medauroidea extradentata
TGACATATTGGTTACAATGGTGAGCAAGCATAACACACGCAGCGAAACGAGTTGGCATAATTTTGTGATGTAGCACTGTGTTACTCATATAATACTAAGCTGAAATGTTTAAATATCTCAAAGCTGTATGCATACATAATATACATTGGATGTTGTCAGAGACATGTAATCCACATTAATTATACAGATAACTATGCTGTACAAACAGTCAGCCACAGTAAAATATAAACATTGTCGCAGCCAACTGCGGAATCAATTTACAAAGTGAAGTACACTTTCAACAGTTCGTTTAAAAAAATTAAAATGTATCTTATCTGAATACTACTTCAATACAATAGGCAAGATGTTCCAAACAAATTTTCACCTTTAAAATGGTATCTAGACGTGCATATCTGTACCTATTGCTATAAGGAAGTTGAAAAAATATTGATATAACAAAATAATGATACAAAGAAATATCGACAATTTTTTTAGGTATCACATATGAATACCTCTGTGAACTTATAAACCAATTTTTATTTCTTTTTCAATGCTTTTCCCCAGATATTTTTCCTTCGATTTCTAACAATTTTTAAAATATTTAGATGGTACTTGAAAAAGCCAATTCATAAACGCAGCCACTTCAAACATGGTAAGCCAAACTGTACACACGGATATCGCCACAAAATTGTTGTTGCAGAATTGAGGTTCTACTGTACATGCCTAAAGCAGTGTTTTACAATCATACAAAAAGTTTTAGAGTTTTTTCAATAACATGAAAAATGTTTTGTGGTTGCAAAAATGCAGCTTCCTAAAAATACCCAGCCCCAGAGATGCATTAATATGCAGTACGAGCTTTTATTACAATACATGTCTTTGTAATACCAGACAACATAAAAGTACACATAAGTACAAATATATAATTTAGGTATAAAAATACATGTCCTAAATGTTATGAGCAGTAAATATTCTGTACCAATAATAAAGTTTCTGCAATTAAATGCTTAACACTGTTACTTTCACTTAATTATATAGTAGTTTACTAATCCAAAATATAGTATTTCGGATAAAAGTCACCAATCGTAGTTCATTAATGATTGGTTCCTTTCTTATTTTGCTCCCTTGTTTTCGCCTGCCGGAACCATTCTCGTACTCGATGTTCGAACCTTTTTTTATCAAAATTTTTCCCCACAGATGAGGTGCTAACTGCATCTAAAAAATAAAATAACACAATAATCTAAACAGTTTCATGTATAAATATGTGTAACTGCAATACCGGATAAACTATTGATAATAGAGCCATGGTTTATTGATAAAAAATTTTTCTTTACTGTTAAAAATAGTCGTACGTAAATAAAGGTGAACATTAACATTTATTACTTTCATTTTTCGGAAATGTCTAAGTTCCGACGCAATTGTTTACAAACATTGCTCTCGTTCCACAGGCAAATTTTAATTTTACTTAGGTTTGTGTTTGCATTCTGGGTCTTTACATATTTCCAAAACACTTAAAAAATAAACGTAGTTAACGTTAACTTTTCTTTACGTATGACTAACAGTAAAGAAACACTTTTTGTTAATAAACCATGCATCTATTATCAATAGTTTAGCAGGTAACTATACTTGTTTACATTGTGGGACTTTGAAAATATCAGCAAAAACAGAAAAAATTAACATTGGCAATGTTCACTTATTTTTATTGATGACACATTTTTGTAACAAAATAAGCGTTTTTAATTAATAAACATTGCCTCCATTATCAATAGTTTAGCCTGTATATGATGAGTAGCCATTCTTAACAATTACCACAATTACAAAAAAAATATATATATTTGAAATGAACATAATTTACTCGCATGTACAAAATACAGTAACATATTTGCAGACAGAACTAAAAGGTTTAATGAGGTGTGCTATTGTAACTATTTATGTAGATAAAAGAGGACATAAATACAATAAACTTATATTAAAAAAGGAATGGCATTTTTCTTGCAAAACTTTCGTCAGTACGACATGCTGCATTTCTTTCAGGAAATGCCATTCTTTCCTCCAAATACTCTCCTTCCTGGATGCATTTATCGCAACCAAAATACCCAGTATGACTTTTAATTTTCTTGACAAAAGATCTTGCTGGAGCATCAAGAACAAATGAACAAAAATTAACACTGAAATGCCTTCCCAAAAAAATTATACCATTTGTTACCAAAAATTTTGCTTCTTCAACAAAATCCTCCAAATAAGTATTCACACAATCAGGTTTCTTTTTCCCATGGTATATTGCAATCACAAAAGGAGATAAATTCTCAAACTGTGAAATAGCTCCTAAAATAGGCCAAAACTGGCTATTTGAGCTTTTTGTGAGTGGTAGGTAATCCATCAATATTGATTAGAAGACTTAACGACTGCAAACATTCATCAATACGTATACCAGACAAACTAACTTTTATGCCTTCTTCTATACCAAAATAGTAATAATAACCAGGGGAAATTACCCGAACTGAAACATGTCTAGGAGTGCGCAATAAAGTTCTACAATCCTTTGGTAGAGTGCTGTGGCAGGTATGCTCTCTAAGTATTGTTAGTAAGCTGTTGACTGCACTATGGTTTACATTATAACCTACAACCCAAGTAGCCAACTGCTGAGTAAGGCCTGGTGTGTTACCAGTAGATGTAATAATATTCACAGCAGCATCAGTAGCATTGTTTGATTCAGTGTAATGATCATCATTATCCCGTTCTCTCCTACATCTACAGGCTATGGCTGCTGAGGATTCTGACACTTCCAAACCACTGTAGTTATTGGAAACTAACCTTGTGCTAGAATCAATACTATTTGAACAATAGTCTAAGCTATGTTCTCCCTTATTAGGATTAAAGTTGGTCAGATTTTGTACTCCTTCTACAACAATTCTGTTTCTGTGCCGCTGAGACACACTACTCAGCTGTTTATATTTGTATTTTGGCATTTCTTATTTTGCAAAATTCCCTGAAAAATTATCAAGTTTCAGCATAATTATAAATTTTTGTAAATGAAAATAACTCAGAAAGTAGAAAATTTAAATTAAAAAAGAAGTTACTAAACACTTTCTGAAAACTTTCACCTCATACAATAACAAACCAAAATCAACCAAAGTTAAAACTAAAAAACAAAAAATCTGTAAACTCTTAATACATTCAAAGAACTAACCCTTAGACCACAATCTACACATGGTCAATCACGACGGTAAATATCAATTTTGTTTATTCCTGGAATCTATTAAATTACTTTAACTTAATTTAAAAAATTTACCGTACAATTTGATATCGTAGGAATGTCTGGAAAGGTTGTGTGATGTGGGTCCAGGCTAGATGCGGTAGAAGCAATTGTGAGGCCCTTTTTGGAGTATGCGGCAGCGATTTGGTACCCATACGTAGGAGGGGAAGTGGTGGAGATAGAGAAGTGCAGAGAAGGGCTGCTAGATGGGTTACAGGTAAGTGGAGGACACAGGGGGAGAGAGAGGAGGAATTCAGACCATCGGTAATGGTGAGAGGACTGGGGTGGGGTACACTGCAGGAGAGGAGGAGAGTGGAACGGCAGGTGAGGATGTTCAAGGTGGTGAGAGTTTTGCAACTGGGAAACAAGATACAGAGAGGTTTATTCAGGGGAAAGGGGGATCATGAGTGGTAAATACAGAGGGTTGGAAAGAGGACAGAGAGAGGAAAGAACACTATGATAGTAAGGAACAAATAATAAATAAAAACATGTAAATAAATACTGCAAAATTAAACTTATCAAATTAACAAATACTTAAAAAAAACCATTCATACACACAACCAAACCAAACCTATCCTAAACAAACATAAACACTATTTAAAAAAATCTAAAATTTATATAATATATCTTTAGGTTACATTCTGTTAGTATCGTGTATGAATTACATGTCCACGCATGTAATTTGGTGTAATTTGTAATTTTTTCTACCATTTATTTTGTAATTTAGGCTGGTATCGGCCTCTACAATAGGGCTCCCCACACTCAATTGTAGTAAGCAATACGTTTTGTGTTTGGTATCATATAGGCCTACTACAACTAGGCCCTATCCCTAGTAATGTGTGACAATGTATAACAGGAATTGGGTCGTCATAAAGCGAAGATTTTTAATATCGCACAATGCCTTTGTTATGTCCTGCTTACTGCAAATGAACTATATCAATCAGTGCATTAAGTATGCAAATTTTATTTTGCTCTCCATTTAATGCTGGTTTTGAAAGGGGTAGGCCCTCTATGTGATTAAATAAAATTGAACTAAAATGGTTTTGCTACACGTTGCTTAAAAAAATTGTTGTATGATGAAAGCTTTTGTATAGGTCAGCCAATGTGGCTGGATCAGAATTAAAGTTTATAACGTGTCACAATTTAGTCAAAATTAAATTACAGTAAATTATGGTATACCTTGTAGGTTAAGTTTATCGAGTTTGATTACCTGTAGTTCAACCTACTAGATTTGGTGGGTATAGTGAAGAATACGATCTAAACAAAGTATCAGAGGCACAGCAGAGGTTTGTTTACGCGAGTGACGTCACTAGTAAGGGAAAAAAACGGAGCGACAGCTGACGGTCGTAATAATGCGATTCAAATCCGCGGGAAAAAAAAGAACGTCGGGTATATTTGGAGAGTTGGTTAGTCAATGGCGGCGGGCGGGCGGGAAGGCTGCAAAGTTTACACTAATTTCGCGAATAGTTTAAAACAGTTTATGATGATTTAAAATGACGTTTGTAGAGTTCAAGAAATGTTTGGTTGGGTTGAAATTATACAACAAATATACGATGCGAGAAATAGTGCGGGAAATACAACGATGTGTAATTTAGCTAATTGTGTGTGTATGTGTGTGTGTGTTGTGTTAATTACAATAATCCGTGTTATTTGCAATAATTTCTGATTATGTCGGTGAATAAAAAACAAGAACGGAGACGTTTCAGAATAATGCTTACATGAAAATCTTAATAGCATGGAATATAGTATTTCAAGGTAAGTTTTAAGTAGTTGTAAATTGTGTGAGTGCAAAATATGTAAACATTTGGAAGTACAGCTGGTGTCATGTAACATAATATGAAATATTCGTGAAATATGTGTAGTGCGTTTTAGGTACCGGGTCGTTCAAGTGAAGTATAAGATACCCAGCAAAAATTCGCGAAATATGTAATTTTCAGTGTTTGGTATCGGGTGGTTCAATACAACGGGGGGGGGGGGGCGCTTCAATTGAAGAATACGATAGCGGGTTTGGTATTGGATGCTACAGTTAACTCCCTCCCACTCAAGTGAAGTATACGATACCCAGCAAAAATCACGGAACGAGTGTCCCCGCCCAAAACCCCCACATTCCCGGCGCTGTCCCGTTAGAATGTTGTAAACGGAAACGTGAACGTTATTGTTTGGTATCGGATGCTTCACTATTCCCGGTTTGGTTGCATTAGTGTTTGACAGTTTATTTGTCCCGATTTTAAGAAAGTCAATTAGACCTTTGTCATAGTTAGAATTTCCAGTGGTTAGGTTAATGTTAATTTCAGATTGGAAATATCTTCTAGTATGGCATTTTAAGAACGTCATGAAAATCATTGGTATTCGAGATTATCTGTAGAGTGGTAATTAAAAAACCATGAAAATTGACCCTGAACGGCAAGTTTCCGATGCCAATCTGAACTCTATATAAATTTCAACAAAAACAAGAAAAGTGAAATCATTGTGAAAAACTGGAACATTTCGAAACAGGCATGCACAAATCATAACGACTGAATTAAATAACCACGATTCGAACAAACCCTTTAAATCTCATTGCATAAAAAAGATGGTTAAAATAAATTTAGCAAAAAAAAAAAAAAAAACATACCTCATTTCAATGATGGCACGTGTCTAAAATTTGAAAAGGATATATCACACTTCAAAATGTCACGAGGCAATCTAAATTTTTTACTTTTTCTGCTGTTTTTTTTAGCGAACGAGCGGGAACGAACGATGAAATAAACACTGATTCAGCGTAGCCAACATTACTAAATAACATTTCCTAACATGGTGAAATTTACAACTACACGCACGTACGAAGTTTTCGAGATTGGTTTCACAACAACATTTTATCTAAACATTCGCGGAAATTGTTTTCTTCACTACAAAATGTCGGCAATATATTTTCGCACATTATTTTTATTTGTCGAAGCAAATCCAATACCAGCTGTAAATGATCGAGGTAAATATCAAACAGATAACGGAACTTTAGATGGATGTACATTATACACCAGTTAATATATTTTATTTAAACGTTACCATCTCATGAATTATGAACATATAATACACATATACTGGCTGTAAATATCGATGTAAATATCAAACAGATAACGAGACTTAAGATTGATGTAAATTATACACCAGTAAATATATTTTATTTAAACATTACCATCTCATGCATTATGAACATATAATATACATATATTAGCTGTAAATAATAGATGTAAATATCAAACAGGTAACGAGGCTTTAGATTGATGTAAATTATACACCAGTAAATATCTTTTATTTAAACATTACCATCTCATGCATTATGAACATATAATATACATATATTAGCTGTAAATAATAGATGTAAATATCAAACAGGTAACGAGGCTTTAGACTGATGTAAATTATGCACCAGTAAATACCTTTTATTTAAACATTACCATCTCATGCATTATGAACATATAATATACACATATTAGCAGTAAATAATAGATGTAAATATCAAACAGATAACGAGACTTTAGAGTGATGTAAATTATACATCAGTAAATATCTTTTATTTAAACATTACCATCTCATGCATTATGAACATATAATATACATATATTAGCTGTAAATAATAGATGTAAATATCAAACAGATAACGAGGCTTTAGATTGATGTAAATTATACACCAGTAAATATCTTTTATTTAAACATTACCATCTCATGCATTATGAACATATAATATACATATATTAGCTGAAAATTATGTAAATATCAAACAGATAACGAGACTTTAGATGGCTGTACATAATACATCAGTTAATATATTTTATTTAAACATTGCATTATATACATATAATAAACATACAATATACGTTAAGAGCAATAAATTGATGTAAAATCTACATGTACCTCTTGTATTTATGTATATTATATATTGTGTGTTGTGTGGGACTAGTTGGTCCCCGCAACTTCGTTTGCGTGGTTTTCAATTTAATGCGATAATGTTCCTGAAAAAAAAATATTTTGAAAAGTACCAAATTAGATAAAATGGTGTTAGTGACAAATTAATGTCCATTTTAGAAACATTTTGAAAAGGAAAATTATTCAACAAATTTTTTTTGATCAACCTGTTCAGCCTCCAACATCCTCCAGTTTAAAATTTGTTTTTGTAGAAACTTGGTTTTTCTCACTAAGTTAAAATCATTTTGGGCACCTCGTTCTGCCCCTAAATGCATACCCCATTTTGACCCGCCTCCCTCCAAAAGTTATTTTTTTTGTCATCTTTAAATTTCGGGATCGCACACGCACAACTCACTAAAGTTTTATAGTAGATTTGCTAGGTTTTAGGATGTCTCATTCTGCCCCTTTGTTCCGTTTTGCCGACCCTGCTTAAAAAAATAATTCAAACCACTCACTAAGTTTATTTACTCATTAAATTTTTTGGGCGTCCGGTTCTGTCCCTCTAACTTGTTTTGCCGTCCCCCGCCCAAATTTTTTGCAAAAATTTCATCGCAGTTGGATGACTGGTATTGAATCGTATAGAAGACGAACAATCAATCATTTTTAGGACATAAACTAGCAGTCCACCTGTGGCACTGTTCGCGTGTATTACTCGTAACAGCGAGTAGTTACTTCAATTGAAATATCTCTTAGTACGCCAGATTAGTAGCTCGACCATCAAGTGTTAGTATAACTAAGCTGCAGGTTGAGCTAACTCTGCAGCTTGCTACGTACCTAATAGCTGCTATCTGAAAAACAGTCAGTCTATTCCAGCCAATTTTAACAACTATCTCGAGCCATGTTTATAGTCATAGTTAAACAGACCTTGATTATGAGAGAGTATTTGGTTGGTATAAATAGTATACGTGATATGATGACTCGTTTACGTCTAGTGCGATTATTGATGGCAGTGTCCTCAATACATAGGCACCTAAAGTCATTTAAAAATAAATAAAATATTTACTCACTGGGCAAATAGAGGTTGTACAACCATATGTAACGGTATAATTGCAGAATGTTAACTTCCCTATAAGTTACTTCTGTAATGCTGTACCGTAAAGTGGGTATACTTTGCACCAGCACGGGTAACTTTGCACAAACAAATATATTGTTGTATAGGGCGTTTGGTGAAGGGAAACCAAGATCATGGCTGGGTAATATAAAAAATTAATTTGATACACTCAGATAATGATCACTAATATTCCACCAATCAAAACACATAGGCCTAAATATTATTTGTGGTGCAATGTTACCCATGATGGTGTAAAGTATACCCAGTTTACGGTACTTGCTTTTTGGATCGTCTGCTTTGAGAGGTTTACAGAGCCAAACGTACCATCCCCCCAAAACGGGTATTTTAGTTTTTTTTCTCATAATAAAAACTGAGATAATTTTTATCGTGTTTACGTAAACATTCTGAAGCAAAATATACCTCAATATCTCAACTGGTTAGGTGGATATCTTGAGGTGAATGAGAACTAATTTTGCGCTTTTTCGCCTTTTTAGTGATCGAACTTTGCAAAATCTTACCATCATGTGTTAAAAATGTATGTAATTATCCAACTGAGATGAAAATCCCGACAACAACTCTTTGAGTCAAAGTGTAATCGACGATTCATTTAACAACTTTGTTTAATTCCTTCACAGCTCTAAGAGTTCGGCTCTAGAATAGTTCTGATATATATTAACGGACATTAACGTGTTAATCATCAGAAAACAAAAAGTAATTATATGAGTATATATATATACGGTATATATATACGGTATATATATACGGTATATATATATATATATATACTCATATATTTATTATATATATGTGTGAAGGTTCGATAGCATTCATTAATCTCAAACAAAAATCAGTGAAATCGATTATATACTGCACGAACCGAAAACATATTTTAACTTTTACATATTTGGAGTCGTATTTTGAAAATACTGTGAAATATATTTTCGGTATTTACGTAAGCATCATTATAAAGCATACATCACTTCGATATCTCGATAGGTTCGATAGTTATGGATGAATAATCTAAAACACACTTCAGGTCTTTTCATCCCCTTAAAGACTTTCGAAACTTCTTGAAGTCCTGTATTGTACACTTGAATACATATCCAGTTGACGGAAAAATCAAGACGATAGCCGATTAGGTTTGAGCGGTAAAGACGATTAATGAAAACACCCATCCCCTTTTACTCTTTGGGAGACGAATTTCGAAATATCGAAAAATCACTTTTTTGGTACCTATTCACATCAGCGTCATTTTGAGGTAAAAAACAACACTGTATTCTGAAGGGTTCGAAGATATCCATTATTAAACGAAAACACATGTAAGGTCTTAAAACCCCCTTAAAGACTGAATTTCGTTAATCCCTTAAATTGGCTAATATGTTATTTTATGATTGACCCATTTACGTAAAAGTCACGACGATAGGCCGTCGGGTTCGGGCTTATGTAGACAAATCTTAATAAACACATTTCATACTTTATAAAACACATTTCAGCCCTATTCATCCCCTTGGGGACGAATGGACGAATTTCGAAAAATGTCTTCTAGTTCTCACCTACGACCTACAGGGAGCCCACACAAAAAATTTCACATTCCTAGGTTCAGCGGTTTGGGCTGCAGTCATGGTTACGTCAGTGAGTGTTATCATTTTATACATAGAGACTAGTACACCGAGATCGCTAATCAATAACAAGTACCTACTCTTGTTGTTCGTCTGAGTGTCCTCATGGTCATGAAGGGCAAACTATAACCCTGGACATTAAATAAACACACTGCGATGGATGCATTCACAGTAGTTTACTACAAATTCCCTTAATTTTAAATTTTTTCTGAAACTTAACAGAAAATTTTCCGAACGTACATTTTTGGTTCGTTGATTAGAATTATAGGATCGTTTATACACGCAAACCTGGTAAAGCACGCATAGCTTCACTGATGCGAGGGAACAACTAGCCTATTCAGGGTCATTCCGCACAAAATGGGACATTACAGTGATTTTAAAAATTTGTTTATAGCTATATGTGTACAGAAATTTCGAAGTATTAAATGTTTGAACTTTGAAACATAATAAAAAATTATTGTATAGAAACGTTTGAAAAGGTAAATTTTTTAACTCAAAGTTTGTGTTTTTGGCTGCTTGTTCAGTTCACAGAGTCTTAAGTTAATAATGGTATTATTTTAATCTGATGTTACCTTTTAAGTATGTTTCAGTCAAGGTATCTTTAAGAAAACAGTATACACTTACAGTTTAGGTAGAATAATTATTATCTTTTCGGGGGTTTTAGGATAAGATGTCACACTCGTGAAGGAAAACAGACAAAAGTGTCCATAGAAGAAAAACAGATTTTGTTAACCCAGACATATGACATATCAACGTCAAGTGTATATATCATTGAATAAAAATATTTAGAGTGTGAAATAATTAGTTTAAAATAATAATAAAGGTGTCACGGGTGTGACATGTTTTCTGTCACGGGTGTGTCTGACTTTTTCAGAAGTAAAGTAAGAAGTATAAGTTTGATTATAGAGCTAAGAATAATGACTTACTTAATTCTTCTGTTATTTGGAGTTTCTGAGGATATTTTAATTATAATTATTGTAGATAATTTGTAGTAATTTGTAACCAGTTGTGTGATTGAGAACCGTAGGTCTTGATAAAGTGTTTTCAGGATCAGTTAAGCTTCAGGATTTAGTTGTGTGTGATCTAAATCTGTCTGCTGTGTTATAATACAAACAGTTATCCTTAAAACTGTATCCAAGAACATTACTTGTTAGGCCTATGCTTTTTACATTTCCATGACAATAGCCGAAGATTGTGAGACATTCACAGATACCAGTGCTCTTTCCAGTACTATAGTCACTAGGAATTCAGATTAGAATGAACTGCAACCAGATTTTGTTGTTCCAATATCTCGCACAGCCTGAAAGAACCATTCTAAATTAAAAGTCAAATTACTTTGACGAATGAACCCATAGATTCAAGTATTCTGAGGTGTATTCAGACTCTCATTGAAGCTTCTGAAAATATAGCCACAGTATAGAGATGAAGGATAAATCAGGCCAGAACCAAAAATACTGGAAGACACTGATGTGTGCCGACGGCCCACGATCTTAGCGACCGTTCGTGCCAAGCGCTACATCCAAAACAACACCGATCAGCACCATCAGCACTCGTGAAAACTACGGAACGCGCCTCGACTAGTCCCAGAACCAGGAAAGTCAAGGGAGCGGGTAGGTTCATGCAACCACGTGGCCGGAATAACGAAACAAAGAAAATTATTCAGACACGCAAAATCCAACAAAAAAAAAGCTACCACACAACACCCTAGCATATCAGTGACTCGAGGCATTGGTCGTTTCACAAAGCATCACCGCGTTTGGCAGTATCAAGCGCGAGAGTGCTGGAGCACATGTCCCAAAATCAGGAGTGTGGGAGTGTATCCAAAAGATCCAAGTATATCAGGACACATAAAATACATCCCGAAGTTTATAACCACCACGGTGCAACGCCACGAGTGAGAATAAAAAGTGCTAATTATTCGGCTACACGACTCTAAAACACGGGGCGCAGCCCAGAGTGACAACCAAACAGACGTAATGGCGACGGAATGCGTGCCTAACGAATTAAAACTAATTTAATTTCAGTGTCAATACTAAGCGAGCCATGTACAGAAATATGATTGTTTTTCCCATTCATGCCAGCTCGGACTCAGAAAGACAGTTTAACAAGCTAACCGGAGCGGGAGGCATTAATAAATAATTTCCCTAAGTGTCAACAAATTTATGTTTCTCAGTAATAACCAGTATGTTAACGTATTGTAGTGTTCAGATTTGTATCATGTGATTTTTCAAGGGTTTTGATGTATTGGTTTATTTACACTTTTGCGTAAAGCGGTCACGAGGTCATTTTTGGCGTGCACCCCCGCTAGCTAGCGCGGGTGACCGCCATCATGATTCAGTCTTGTTCCGGGCGTGAGGGAGGTGGCCACGCGCATCGCGGCTCCTCGACCTTCAACTCTTTCGTGCCGAACATTTTAGTTTACAATAGTCAGTTATTTTTCATTGGATCAGTAACATACATTTTTTGTGCATCGAGGAGTAGTGCCACCCCCATCCCTGCAAGCTCTTTTCGCCCAGGGGTTTAAGCATCCACGTAATCATTTTCATAGTCGTGTACGCGAGTGCGCGCCGTGCAGCTTCAGCCGACCACAGGCTTTGTGTGTGGGACTGCATAACGTACGAGAGTACAATCATTTGTGTGGACCAGTATCACAATAAACCGCAGTGAAGTTTATTCCGCGAGTGTTATTGGCCACGGCCACTTCTTGGTCCTTCGGGAGCTAGTCCCCCCAACCAGCCATTCACAGGACCAACGCACCACTCATCTCCGGCGTGGAGGACACAGAGAGGACATCGCCACACGGGCGGTAGACCCGCGCCCTCACAGCAGCAGCGAGCAGCCGGCACATTAAGGTGTTTGGGTTACTGAACCTACATGGTATGTAGTACAACACCACACCTCTCTGGCCTCACCAAGAGTACGTCAACACTTATTCCTTGATAAACCTGAAAGCTAAAATAAAAAAAAATTAGTAATCTGCTAAAGATGGGAATTTAAATTGGTCTGCTATTCGTACTTTGTAATACCAATGGCAAACTCTTCAAGGCAAAAGGAGGTGACATTTGTTACATGAATAAAGAAAGTCATCTCAGTGTATTAAAATATCCAGATTTAAGGGCGTACTAATAAAGCATAATAATTTATATCTGAAAAACATCCAAATGCTCTTACAGATAATCTTTTGAATTGCATTTTCCTTTTGTTTGAGTTCTAAATCTAATTTTTTGTCTGTGAAATTGTGCTAGTTCGTGTATGTTAACATCTTAATGAATGAAACATGCTGGACGATAATAGGAGGACAGTAAAAACCTGACACAAACCATTTTGTCGCACCCGTGATGGGACCACACTGTCAGTATAATGCCAAATTAATTAAGAATTTTATTTAGCTGTTATGGTTAGATATTTAAAAACTACAGGTTTGTATAAATGTAGTCCTGAACGAATAGAAATTGTATTGGTATTACATTCACAGAATTATTAGTTAAAATAGAAAACTGTTACAAGAAGTCCAAAATTTGTAATACTCTTGAGGCAAGGATTTCTAATGATAACTTCGCCTGATTAACATATATTTTATTATTGGTGTATTCATTATATAGGGCAACTTAGTGGTTTACCAATGAACTGCACAAGAACATATTTAATTTTCAGATAGTTAGTTTTTTCTATGTTTGAAACTCTCTGTAAGTCACGCCGGTGACAATGGAATGACCCAGCAGTGTGGTGAGGAAATTTTCGGTTCTGCACTATGTATATTCTCATCCCGAGACCAGACGACTGGGGTAGCTTCTGCTTTGTAGCTTTATTGCCGTAGTAGTGGCGAGGCAGTCGCAGTATTTTAGGGAATTTTCGAGCACCCACAATTAAGGCAAACGAATTTACTAGGTAAAGTGCTTCGAAATTGTTCAACGATGCTGGACCGCCGACAGCGGCACAGGCCGACAACCTGACAACCACAAAGACAGTGCAACGCGTCAACAACTTTTTATATTTAAAATGAAAATAGTTATTAACATATTATATCAAAGTATTTTACGTGTGTTATTATAATAAGCAGTGCCAGCTCGGACTTAGAGTGACACCTTAACAAGGCAACCAGAGTGGAAGGCACAATTAAATTAATTTCCCTAAGGATGTTTATTTATGCCATTTCAACAAATTCAATTATGTTAAGGTCTCTAAGGGCTCACATGTGTCTCATGTAATTTTTAGCGTCTTTGTATGTACTCAGCTTCAACACAACGTGCTTAAAGCGACTACACGCACGTTTATGGCGGGCGCTCTCTGCTACTAGCGGGAGCGGGCACCATTGCTCCTCAGTCTTGTCTTGGGCGTGTAGGGAGTCGGCCATGTGATTCGCGGCTCCTGGACCATCACCATATCTTGTCGTATCATGTAGCTGCAATAGTGAGTTCATCTCGTTTTTCAGGAACCTTTTAACATAACACTAATTTAATCGTCCAGTTGTAGAGCCACCCCCATCACAGCAAGCTCTTCTGCCCAGGTGTTTATTTTCACAACATAACTTCACCATCGCGCAGTGGCGGATTCAGCAATGAATTTAGGGGGGGCCATGCCTTAGAAAATATGTATAGTACACCCGGAGTCAAAGCGGGGGATCCGGGGGCCCTCCCCCGGAAAATTTTGGATTTGAAGGTGCCAAACGGTGCTATTTTATGAGTTTTTGACTTTAACCATAATTTAATTTACCATTATTTAATTTACAATATTTACACTGAACACATTCTATAGTCCACAATCCACGCTCCGGTTAATTGAAGCAACTGCAATATATATATATATATATATATATATATATATATATATATATATATATATATATATATATATATATATATATATACACACACACAAAAAAAACTAGGCCAGTTTTAATACAATTAAAAGTTGTTTGTTGCTACTCATGCAGCAAGAATACACTGTAAAACATTTTTTAAATATAACTTAATTGCAAATGCAACATTTAATAACAAAATATTTTAATGATATCTTTAAAATGTTGCCTGATAAAACTTAAAGGAAAAAACATTTTTTACGTGTTGTTTGTATAACATAAATTATACAATAAATAAATAATAACTTCAAAATGATTTCTGAAAAACTTGAATGAAAAAAATACTTTTAATATTATCTTCACATTTAGATAATATTTTAAAAACATTATAAAATGTTGCAACAATGTACCATTTGCAATGGGTTACCTATAACATTGCTGCAATATTTCTGCAAAGTTGTTAAATATGTAAGAAATATTTCAGCAAATATTTTTAAAATATATCCTTGCTGCTTGGGTAAAAGTTATATTTTAAATATAAGCATTTAATATATGTTGCTATGAATAGTTGAACCAAGAATAACAAATTCCATGCTTCAGATATCACCTACTTATGTTATCACATAACTTAACATTTAATGGAGTGTAACTACAAAACCATCATGTTGTTATGCTATGATAAACACTTAATATATTACAACAAAAAAGGAATTCTTCGGTTCCCTGACTTTGTAAATCTGTCAATCACCTTATCTATGTCTACTGGTATGTCTCGGTGTACATGTAGAAGCGCAAGTCCTGCCAGTCTGTCTTCCAACATTCGTGATCGCAGCCAAGTTTTTAATCGTCGAAGGGCAGAGGAACTCCTCTCTGAACTGGCATTGCTGATTGGAAGGGTTGCAAGTATGTGAAGTTATAGGATACACATCCTTGTCGCAGCTGTTAAGTGCCTGAATAACATTCTGTGGTACTTTTTCTTCGGGAACCGAACTCTACTTGGTTTTCTACAGGGAAAATTCACCTTTTAGAAGAACAGGTGCAATTCTTTCATCTACTTCCATGATGGGTAGAAAACGATGGATTAATGCATTAATGTTCCTGTCATCAAGCTCATGTTCCTCGTTTGCCTTCTTGTGCATTATAATCGTTCTGGGTGTTATGAAGGATAGATTAAAAGCATCAAGAGTTTCAGATGGAAACTTGGCTATCGCGATCGCGACTGCACTGCTTCTAAACAAGATCGCAGAACCACCTAGCGGCTCTTCTCCGCCGCTTGGTGGTTCTGCGACCTTGTTTTATGGCCAAAAATAATTTTACAGTACGTCTAACTTCGATCAGAATTCGCCCGAATGACATTGGTTGCGCTGGCTTCTAATCTATGTTCTTGTTAGTGGCAGGAGCTAGGTACTACGACATCATTATTTTTGTACTATCGTGTCAGAGCTCAGGGAGGGGGGCATGCCGCTATGGCCCCCTCCCATGGATCCGCGTCTGCCATTGAGTAACTAGTATCTGCGTTTACCATATTAGCCACCCACCGGCTATAGACATGGCGACCGCATACGGCACGTTCGTGCAATACACAGTGTGGCAATAACAACACAATAAATAAGTGCTGAAATATATTAACGCGGGTAAGTTATTTGGGCACGGCCACTTCATGGTCCTTCGGGAGCGAGTCTTACCAACCAGCCGCTTTACAGTCGTGCAACAACATACATCTCGACGTGGAGGAGGTAGAGGGGACTCACCACATGGGTGGTACATCCTACGGCCATCACCAACAACAGCCGGCACCCTCCAGGGTGTAAGTAAAATTCCCTCACCCCCCTCTGCCTTCAGCTCCAACACATCAGTAAGTTGTTAATACTAGGTACTTTTTACTAATTTGTCACCACCATAGTATGTGTGTATTATTGTGTGTTAAGAATAAGTAAAAGAAACCAAATTTATGGGTTCAAGTACTTAGCCAAACTTGTTTAAATAGTGGGAAATAGGATTTTTATTTTGCTATAAATGGTGTTAATTATATTATATGCAGAAACAAATGGAAATACTACAAAAGAATCATAATTAAATTTTAGAATTAAAAAAAAAGTTGGTCTACTACTTGTTTATAAAGTGCTGGTGTTGTATGTGATATGTGTCAATATTTACTTTCAGCCAGTAACCTGAGAATAAATTTTGGATGAGGCCACGTGAGAAAACATGGAACATCGAATGAAATATATTCATATATGACCCATCTTTAATCTAGAATTATTTCACTGTAAGAGTATGTGGCAATATGTTTGTCGTTTATATTTAATGCAAGTGAAATATTAAACCAATTAAGCGATCCTTAATCGTTTTTAAGTTTTGTGTGTGTCAATTTAAATGTATTACTTTTAATGGCAGTAAGCTGTGCATAAAATACAGAACATTGGATCATTCTTTGTAAAGCTCTACCCCACCATGTAGTAAGTCAGTTGTATAAGCAGTCTTTTTATGGAGTTGAATGGCTGTTACCATGCAAAAGCAATATAAATTTTTACTTTACTGTATGGCATATTCTCACTGTGTGAAACATTTCCAAGAAATGCAGAATAAAATGTTACGAGGAAAAACTTTAAATATTCATCGCGGTGTCTTTGGCAGAGCTTACAGAAATTAAATATTAAGGGCCGTATTCAGAAACAATTTTAGTCATGGTTTAAAAAATAGTCACAGTTTAAATAGCAATATTTAGTCACTACACTCGATTATCTGTATTCAGAAAGCGCATTTAGAGGTGACTATTTTAGTATGGGTTCAACTAGTCGTGGTTTAAGTTAGTCAAGGCAGGTGAGTAGTTTAAGGTGCGATTAACCTGAACATTTGTCAGGTTTGGAACAAATATGGCGACATCTTTTCTTTTATTTTATCAATACGTATAGTTTCAGCATGGCAATTCGAAAAACGTAAAATAAAACAGCAGAGAATGTTAGTTATATCTTAGCAGTTAATTATATTTCCGGAACAGTGCTAGAAAACGTTCGAATGAATATAAATTATCTTGCCTTTTAAGATTAATTGTAACATATCGTGTGTATATTTTACGATATTAACACATTTCTCAAACAATTTAAATGAATAATTAGTTTGTCTTTTCTGTTACGAATTCATCTCCGATACTGCATACTGTATTTTGATGCAAACGCTATTACATGTAATAATATTAACAATTCACACACAACATAACCAAAAATTCAATAGCAGAAGAAGGGAAAAGAATACGACGCTTGACTAATCGTCATGGCAACGGGCAGTTTTGCGATGCTGCCAAACCTTTTACAAGCCTTAAACTGTGACTAGTTAGTCACTACTAATCATGGTCTAAAACTTGAAAGAATGTCCTTCTGAATTAGTCAGGGGTTTAGTCGTGGTCTAGTTAATCAATACTTAGACCAGGTATATACCTGGTTTAACGAAATGTTTCTGAATACGGCCCCCATATGTATTATTCAATACTAAAAACCGTGATTTAGAACTAAAAGTTTTAACCCTAAACGTTTAGGGCCGTATTCAGAAACATTTCGTTAAACCAGGTCTAAACCTAGTCTAAGTATAGATTAATTAGACCATGACTAAACCCCTGACCACGGTCTAAGAGGAAGAGGTCTTGACACTGCGTATGCTCTCCAGCAAGAGAAAGTGACCTCTTCATGTCACCGAGCGCTAGTAGTAATTTGGTGGAAGATTTGTCTTGTTTACATCTCGCATTTTAACATTTTTGCAATTATTTACATAAAATGATGTTAATAAGGTAAGCTGATATAGTATATACATGCTCCATGTCCATAAATGCATTGGCATGTGTGCAACTGTTTATAAAAGTAGTCTGAAGAAATATATTGTGTATTATTGTTTTAGTGAACACATTCGAACAAAAACTATATTTCGTGCCCTACAAAATTTTAGAATCGTTGCAATGTGCATCTACGTGTAAAAGATTGAAAAATAAAATTTTATTGTTGTAAAAAAAATGTGTTCCAATACACAAATATGTTCCCATTTTTTTCTTCTATATAATACTCGCAATTCCGGTACCAGCTTCACATTTTAAGCTAAGCCAAATACAAAAACAAGACAAATCTTCCACCAAATTACTACTAGCGCTCGGCGACAAGAAGGGAGTCACATTTTATTCCTCAGTGTCAAGACCTCTACCTTCGTAGATCGTGCCCCTGACTAAGAACTACTAACAAATCATATTCAGAATTACTTTTTATTGTAACTTTAGACCATGATTAGCAGTGACTAACTAGTCACAGTTTAAGACATGTGATAGGTTTGGCAACATCGCAAAACTACCCGTTGCCATGATGAATAGTCGAGCGTCGTATTCTCATTCCATAGTCTGCTGAAGTATTTTTGGTTATGTTCCTTGTGAATTGTCAATATTATTACATGTAACAGCAGTTGCGTCAAAATACAATATGCAGTAATGAAGAAGACATCATAACAGAAAAGACAAACTAATTTTGCGTTTAAATTGTTTTAGAAATGTGTTAACAATGTAAAATATAACACGTTATGGTAAAATAAATCCTAAAAGGCAAGATAATTTATATTCATTAGAACGTTTTCTGGCATTGTTCTGTAAATACAATTAACTGCTAGGATATAATTTAAGAAAATGGCATTCTCTGCTGTTTTATTTTACGTTTTTCGAATTGCCATAACACAAATGTCGTGATAAATTAACAAGATGCCGCCATATTTGTTCCAAACCTGGCAAATTTTCAGGTTAATCACATCTTAAAGTAGTCACCCGCCTTGACTAACTTAAACCATGACTAGTTAAATCCATACTAAAATAGTCGCCTCTAATTGCGCCTTCTGAATACGGAAAATCGCAAGTAGTGACTAAATATAGCTATTTAAACCATGCCTATTGTTTAAACCATGACTAAAATTGTTTCTGAATACTGCCCTTAGACTACAGTGTATGATTAACACAAAATATTGCAGTGATATTAATTGGATTGCCAAATGTAAACTTGCACATGCATGTTTAGTGTTTTCGCGCTGTCGCAACGAGTGGCTGACATCTGTTGCGTAGTTTACGGGCTAGTAAATACGGCATCAACAAATATTGTGCTGTTTACTGCAACGTGGAAGTTCAGATGTGTTTTAGAGTTTTATTCTGCAGTAAACAAGTAATCTGAAATGTTCCTATTTTGCAATTATTTAAAACAGTCTGAAATTTCCTGGTTGCATAGTTAGTTAAAAAAAGGTTTTCAAGCATTATTTTCTTGGTGACAATTGCAATTACTTTGTGTGGGGTAACTTAAACTTTAAACGTTGTACGAGTGTTTGAAATATGACGAAATGTAAAAACTAAAGCAAATTTACATAAGTAAATTAAAAACAAATCATTCTTTGCTACGAATTTGCATTATTACCAAGTTGAACATGTCTGTTATGTGCAGAGTTTCATATACGAACCGAAAAGTATCTAATGTATGTACGAATAGTGACATAATCTATCATTCAGTTTGCGACTGTCAAGGCGGATTCACACGCCCACAGTTCTTGCAGATCCGGACTATCTAGAAACCGAACATCTAACCAGAAGGCTTGATTTTTTCCGGACGAGCTGTACATAAATAGTTGAGCTCATCCTGACTTTTCTGTATGCGGACAATGCAGATATTGCCCAGAATTCAACTTGTTGATGGTACAGTGTGTAATGGCGACGATTTATTGACTCATGTTAAATTAATTTCTGTTCCTCTATAAAAAGTTCGTGTAGTTATTACGACGTGTAACATGTCAGCAAGAAACTACAGGAAACAATCAATAGTTTCGGCATCATGCGCGCAATTAAATGTTCGATTAAATATATTCCACGTCTGTGCGAGACACTCGTAGTTTTAATTTGTTAACCTGCTCTCGAAATGTTAATCAGTACACTCATGTAATGTTCGTGAGCATTGTGTAGGATTTTATATCGTCTCCTTAATCGTTTGTGGCGTACTTAAATGGTGTCGGAGGTGTTCAATGACTCTACTGTAGTTATTAAAGCAATGTTCAGAATGTAGTGGATCGGTCTGTTTACTGTTGTACAACTCTATTTATTCGTGCAAAATAATTATTAACCTACTTTTCCTGTAAAAAAAAATCATAAACTGTAAGGCCTAATATCACAAACTGTCTTTTTGTTCATCGGTAATTTAAATGTTACTGCCAACTCAATGCTTCTTAGTTAAGTACAGGTGACCGCATAAAGCAATAACACACATGCATAATTCAACCAAATATAGAATGAGGAAGAGAAATTGAACAAGATAACTAGGTAATGAAAACAGAAATTACAATTCGGTGGCCACCCAGTGGCAAGTTCATCTGACCCTATCACTTACTTCCCAGCTCCCAGGTCCTTAAAATTTCCTTCCCATAAAAAAATTAATGAAAACGATCAGTGGCGAGATTACTCTTACCTGCCCCTATAAAATACTATTTCTAAAATTTTCAGCCCTTTTCAATCATCAGTCGACACTATTAAACATTCAATTCTGGTATGCACTGGAAATACGACGAGGCTAATAAAACTATGTATATAACAAATCAATATCTTCGTTCAAAGATATACACAAGAAGATATGATAGATGTAATAAAGTACAATATACTGTACTCTATATGCCTACACTGCTACGTTCTCCTCCAAACCCTTTCAATCTTCTCACTGTTGTTTCCCTTCTCCCTGTACCCTCTCTTATTCAGGTAACAATTAACCCTGTCCATCCCTCTCCATTCATAATAATAATAATAATTACTATACATTTTACACTCGCAATTGGGCTAAAGCCCAGTGGTGATCAGACTAATCCCCATCCTCAGAGCACCAATCCTCCTGTCCCCTCCTAAACCTTCCAACCTCCTTCACAGCCACAAACTCTTCCCGCAATGCATTCCACTCCCTCACCAGCATTGACTGTCAACCCCTCTCTGTTCTTCACACCCTCTGGATTTTCTACTTTTGCTAAATTTTCCTTAGTTTGCAGGCCAAACTACCCCATCTTCGCTCCCCGTTTATCACCCTGGGCCTAAAGTTCCTTTCCTCCTCACCAGACTGACCCTTCCTCTTCCATTAATTAATCACCCACCTCAATGCCCTTCTCTAGCTCATGTACCTCTACGTACTCTGTGGTAGCATATTCCAATACTGGACGGATTATCGTGCAATATGTCTTTCCCATCAGCTCATCATTAACCCCCCCTTAACACCCTCCCGAGCAGTCCTAAAGCCCTTCTTAACCACTCTGTTCACCTTATATCAGCCTGTACAACCACCGCTAGATACTGATATATTCTGTAGCTACCTCTACCCATCCCATCTGTATACCTCTCTACTCACCATTCTCTTCCTAGTAAACCTTACCAACTTGGTTTTACACACATTAACGATCATTCTGTTCTTCTCCAAGACCACAACCTATCAATATCCTCCTGCTAGTTGTTTCCACTGCCCACCTCTGTATATAGTACATAGTCATCTGCAAACAGTCGTATTTTATCTACAATCCTGGTAGACGACTGAGGATCCCCTGAGAAAGTCCTCAATCCAGTCAACCACTCACTTGTCATCCAGCAGTAATGACACTTTTCTCAACAAGATTCCACGGGGAACTTTGCCAAAGGCCTTCTCGAAATCTATGAAACAGGCATATGCCTACTTCTCCTCATCAACTGCATGAACCAGATCCTTTAACAAACCTGCTCACTGTTTACATCCTCAACTGTTTTTTAGTTCTCAAAGCGCTCCGTTTCAGTTGCTTCATCGTTGCAGATAGTGTATAGTTACCTTCTTCTCTACTCTGCCCCTGCGTACTCTATCACGTACCATTCAATATTTTGCTGAGCTTCTCTGCACCTACATTTCCACGTACAGATCACACTCTGCTGCCACGTGTTCAAGCATTGGCTGTACCATCGTTCAGTACCATAAAACTCGGTGATTAGGAACAAAATTAAAAACAAATTCCTAGGTTACACTTTTTTCTGAGATAAAATTTTGCTACATTTTAAGTTCTCTTCATGACCTAACATTTTGCTCTGAAGTGTTTCTATTCACCCTATTTACAGTACAAATTTTCCTCTATATCACAGTTCAGTGCCCACTTTGCAGCACAAGGTACATATATTGTCTTTTCAATGTTACCAACTCAACCAGTCAAATCCAATACACCAAATACTTCCAAAGAATAGACTGTTTACCCTACTCAGTTGTCCTCCACACACACTACAATTCTCTACAAAGCTGCAAAAATATAAGTTCTTATATAACTTATGTTAAGATGGCGACTGACTCGGTTGACAAATGTGGTGTGTGCGGGAAAGTTGTCAGAGATGGTGATAAAGCTGTGTTTTGTGAAGACAACTGTTATGTGTGGTTTCACATAAAATGCGCGTCTTTGTCAGAAAAAAGTTATAAGGTTCTGCAAAGTAGCAAAATTCCTTACAAATGCGATAGCTGTAAGTCGGCAAAGTCGGACACCATCAAGGAGCTTTGTGCATCAGTTAAAGCACTACAAGAAAGTGTGGAGGGTCTCAAAAAAGACCTAGAGACTAAATTCCTGAAGATTGACGAAGTGGAGAGGGAAATTGAGGCAGTAAAGGTGGAAAAGAAGATACTTGTAGGGAAGATGAAAGCCCAAAAAGACATCAACTGGCTGTATGATGCCCAAAATGAAGCTGAGCAATACAGCAGAAACCACAACATTGAAATTAAGGGCATACCCCAAAATAAAAACGAAGATTGCCTGGCTATCGTAAAGAAGGTAGGTGAAATTGTGGGATGTAAGATTGAAGATAGTGATCTAGATGACTGTCATCGACTGCGTCGTCGCCCAAGGGATAAATTTCCTCCTCCCATTGTGGCGCGATTTATTCGCAGAGAGAAGAAGTTTAATTTGATGAAACACAGGAAAGAAAAGGGTGCAGTGTATACCGGTGAGTTAAAAATTCCAGGTGAAAATAGGCAGGTTTAATTAAATGACCACCTCACTGCTTACAACAGGAAACTTCTTGGAAAGGCAATGGAGCAGGAAAAACCGGCAAATTAGAGGCGCGTGAACAAATAGAGGATAGATCTTTGTAAAAAAATCCTAGCATGAGAAACCCATCCAAGTAAAGGACACGTGGTCTTTGGAAGAAGTGTGTGCTTCCAGGGTGTAAGAGCATGCATGCAATGGATTATAGAGTGCAAACACTGTGCAATGTAAGTGAAATGAATTGAGATTCATTGGAAACCTACTGTAATTTAATTGCATATGACAAACTTTCATGGCTAAGTGCACAAACAATTTTACATGTAAATGCCTGTGGTATACGAAATAAGTTTGATGATTTTGAGATGATATTAACTCAATTAGAACACAATCCTTCTGTAATAGTTATATCTGAAACTTGGCTTAATGATCAAGAATCCATATTCTATAACCTACCAGGTTATGATTCCTGTTTCTCATGTAGGAACAATGGCATAGGGGTGGTATTGCTGTGTATATCAGTAAAAATTTCAAGCACAGCCTTGTGGGTATACACAATGAAGGCTTCTACTCAGTGTGGGTAGAAATTAAAAACTTTGGTAAATTAAATAAGTTTCTTATTGGCGGATATTATAGACCACCCCAACTAAATGTTCAGGAATTCCTAACTGTTCTAGATACTGACATGAACCGTTGTAAAAATATATTCACCATAATTGCTGGTGACTTTAATATTAATACAAATGAGCAAACATACGCAAGTAATCTCTTCAATATCACATGTAATTGCAACAATTTCAGTATTTTAAATACACTACCCACTAGGTTGTCAGAAACGTCTGAAAACATACTTGACCATATGTTATCTAACATACATACAGAAGAAATAACAGTACATACGATTGACAACATGTTAAGTGATCACTATGCCATCATGCTTAAAATCAGTAAATCCTTAACAGGACCCACTGAAATAATAAACAAATAAACAATGCCAAGTTATTTAAATGTACTAAAGAAAATTTTGAACATGCTCACGTCTTTGCATCAAATGCTGTAAATCTAAACAATAAGGTAGAGATTATTATAGGAGCCATGTCAAACTCAGTTTCCCAAGCAACTACAATTATTCACTGCAGGAAGTATGACAAATATAGCATGACTCCCTGGGCTTCTCCTGTTCTTGTCAATTTGGCAAAGGAAAGGGACAAATTACACAAAAAACATAAAAGAAAACAAAAAAATATACACATTAAAGAACAACTAAATCAGAAAAACAATATAATCACAAGTCTGAAGAGAGAGTTATATAATAAATACTATACAAACAAACTTTTAAATTGTAAAAATGATAGCAAACTTACATGGAAAACCATAAACAGTATTCTTGGAAAAAATTACAAACATGGCTCAGAAATTGACTGTATCACAAGCACTACAGGCATTATTGTTACTGACCAGAAGGAAATTGCAAATGAGTTCTGCTCACATTTCTCAAATATTAGGGAAAGCCTTTCTAGATCATTAGTATCCTATTCAGATGACCATATAAACAAATTAAACACTCTGGAACATACTACATATAATTTTTTCTATCTCCCGTTAGCCACAATGAAGTCAGGGAAATCACTGACAGCTTGCAAAACAAATGTCCTGGACATGACAAAATTACATCAAAATTAATCAAACAATGTAAAAGTTTTATAGTATCATTGCTAGTAGAGGCCATAAATTAATCTTTCTCTACGGGTATATACCCAGATACTCTGAAAATTGCAAAGGTAATACCTTTATTTAAAGCTGGAAATAAAAATTGTTTTAAATAATTATAGGCCCATATCATTACTTAGTATGGTTGACAAAATCTTTGAGTCCACGATACAAAAGAGGTTGGTTAAATACTTAGAAAGTAATGCCATATTTTACAAACATCAGTATGGTTTCAGGAAACAGGCAAACACAACTGCAGCTGCATTGACCTTGGTAAACAATATAAGGCTAGCTGTGGATCAAAATAAGTTTACTGGTGCCATTTTTATAGACCTTTGCAAGGCCTTCGATATGGTAAATCACAGTATTTTGATTAACAAGCTTGAATATAATGGGGTACGGGGTACTCTGAGAAAACTAATTGAGAACAATCTTACTAGCAGAATGCAAGTTGTAAGTATAGGGGGATGTGAAAGTACTCTTCAACTGGTTCGCCTTGGTGTCCCCCAGGGAAGTATTCTAGGCCCCATACTATTCCTTATCTATATATATGGCATTGGAAATTTGAAACTGCAAGGCACTCCATCAATATTTGCAGATGACACAGTGATATCTTACGACCATCGTGTGGACACTGAAAATATTTTTAGAGACATGCAAGAGGACTTAAATACCTTATATGAATACTTCAGACTCAACAAGTTAAAAATAAATTCTGACAAAACAAATTATGTCATATTTAGCTCTCCACAGTTTAAACATAAATACAGCTTTAATTTAAAAATTGAAAACACAGAAATTGTCCAAGTTCCCTATGCAATATATTTAGGTCTATTTATTGATGAGCATTTGAAACGGAATGTGCGTACAAATAAAGTAGTTAAAAAAATTCTGCCAGCTGCAGGGGTATTAAGAAGATTAGGTGGCCTGCCAGTGGAAACAAAAAAATTAGTATATTATTCTTTAATCAACAGCCACCTACAGTATATGAGTTCATATTGGGATACAGCTTAAAAAAAAAAAAAACAAATTTACCTTATGCAACTTATTCAAAACAGAGCTATTAAATCTCTTTACAATCTTCCGTACAGAACTCCAACGAAAGAAATTTACTAGATAAGTAATTGACTTCCAGTTAGATGCATATATGAATTCAACATTGTTGCTCATATACATACCCAGTATTATAAAATAGAAACGTCAACTAATGTATATAACTATGGTACTAGACACGGGAATAACAAATACTTAAACTATGTAAGAACAGAGATAGGTAAAAGAGCAATTGCTTTTCAGGGCTTACAACTCTATAATAAATTACCAGTTATCCTTGAGAGCACTAAGAGTTTAAAATTGTTTAAAAAAATCCTTGTTTATAGAACTGCAAAATAAACTAAAGTCAGTGGACAGTGTTCTACCATACTAATACATATTAATGTGTAGTGCTGTGGTGTGGCAGCATATTGAATTTTGTTACTTAGATAATTTTTGTGCTTGTTTATAGTGTAGTATCTTGTATTTTGACTCTTGTGCTATATTGTTGTTGCGTGAACTAATGTATTCTTGTCACTTGTGTTGAAATGTTGTTCTGATTATTCGTGTAGTAGTATCTTGAACTTTGATGGCTTAATGGCATAGTGTCATGCCAACTTGTGCAGTAGTAGTTGTTGTTGTATCTGCTACTTAATGCTGTAGCGTTGTTGTGCGAGTTAACCTACATAGGAAGTACAGAGGGTTTTTTTTTTGTTTCCTGTTTCATATGTTCTTGTGCTTACATATATATTATTATTATATTTTGTCTTTGCTGCTGGGTATTGAGTGTTGTTTCTGTCAATTAATATTTGAAAGTATTGTCTGGTTTATTGGTCTACAATATTTTGCATTGTGTACTTATTGTTGTATTTTGGTATTCGGTAATATAAATCATAGGCTGTCATCTCGAGATACAGCCACATCTTACGGTTCTCAGCTGAGATGCTAGCCATCTATGCAATAATTTCTTGTAAATAAAACAGAACTCCAATATGAGCCATGCTCCAGGGGTTCAAATGTACTTGTATTATCTATGTAAACAGCAAGTGTATATAATAAATAAAATAAAATAATAAACTACGTGTATGGAAGGTACAAAGTTGAAACTCAGAAATCTGCAAGAAATTGAAATCATTAAAAAAATTAGCCAAACATTGATCTCAAGTTTTCAAATTTCCCTTGCAGCAGTATTACTCTTACCTGTTATTTTGTGACCTTCACAAACTTAAAAAATTACCATACCTACACTCACCAGATAGACAGCTGTACTCACACGGTGTGTGCAGTAATACTAGGTACTGTATGTGTTCCAGTGAGCGTCAACTAGGAAACAACATTTATATGAGAAGAACGTTACAGTGGACCACTGAATGCATCAATAAAATTGATGATTTCAACAGTATTTTATTTTATTTTTAGTTTGTAGGCATTAACTTACGTGTTAGCATTATTGAACTGAGTGGTTTGAAAATGAGTTTAATTTATTTTAATCAACACGCGCACATAGCCCATAAACAGTTTACATTGTAATCCAAACTGAAGGATAACAGAACCTATTTCGTAACATAGTAGCACAAGCATTACACGTGAGCAAGAATACATATGCCTCATAAATCTAGGTCTGACTTTTGACGGCTGCACTACACACTTGGCAATTATGCTTGTTACATAGCTGAATGTGCATAATTAAATTATTTTGGCTACTACTTTCATAGAATACTGCAATTACTATTTACTTTTGCAAACCTATACAAAGTGTGTGCCAGTTTCACATTTCCTAAGGATACAGTAAGCACCCCAAGTTCAGACACACAAATTTGAATTAAACTTTTTATTGCATTCTTTACTATTCACGTATCGTAACTGCGATGAGGTAGTTTTCAGTAACAATCACTTTACTCGAATTCAGTTTTTTACTAAAACTCTTGATAACATAAATTGGCAGTGTAATGGGATGAACAGTGTTAAATTTCTAAGATCTTATAGTGTCAGAGGAATTCACATTTCTAAACGTTTGGATTGGTGGAAACCAGATGAGAAAGTTTGTCTTGGAAAAACAGCACACAATACTTTACAGTATTAGGTTACCTATTTACTGTATATTATTGAAGAAGACACACACACACACACACACATCAACAACAGTAATTATCGGACATTTTTCCTCAACACAAAACGAAGAAAAACGTTGAAGCTACAGCTCTTGCCTTGAAAACAGTGGTTCAGTGTCTCTCGGCTCTACAACATAGGCCTACTTGGATGAACAATAATCTCACATAGTTTTTCGTCTCAAAAAAATAACACATTAATTTCACAATCGAGGGAGATATATTTTAAAGCATTTATTGAAAAACAATTGTAAATCTACAGTTCATTCATATTAAAATCAGTAGCCCATATAATATACAAAAACATGCTGAGAATGTTTATGACAAAGTAGATGAACATTTCTTAATAATTTAATATTTATTTTACCACATGGTGGCTTATATGTTAAAATATAGCTATAAAACCAGCAACACAATATATTTTTAGATGTGTCAAATTTATTTACTCAGTAATGACAACTGCTAGGTAATGAAGACAAAATCTAATATTTTATATCTTTTTTCCAAGAATTAGCTATTGAGTTTTGTTTTCCTGTAACAAGTTGGGAAAATCCACTCTTCCAAATGCACACTCATTCAATTAACACAAAACTTGACTTGTATCTTGATGCAAAATAAAAAGGAATAAAAAATACATTGGAACTAACATTACCTAAACTAAGTACTGAGGCCTACTTACGTGCTGCATTTCGACGATAACATATGATGCAGAGGTAGGAAACACAGCCATCTTCACCGTATTCCACTCACTTAACTAATGTTGTACAACGTCACAGAATCAGACGGAGCACTTTGCACACAACCTTGTCTACCACATACACCTACAATTCCACGACAACTGGTGACACACCATCTTCAGGAAGCTGCAGTTCAGGACTAGTTGTTGACAGCGGTAGCATAGTTGATGAGTCTCTGGATACCATCCTCTTATACCTCTACAAAGAAATAATACTTGTCTTGTAAACCAAATGGTACGCCATAAGGGTATGGGAAATACTCTGACAGTGGTTTTCCTGAAACAGTAAAACATTATCTTTCTAAAACAATACACAACATTGTTTTGGATGTGTTACAAAAATAATAAGATTTTTTTAGCTAACAAAAGCTGTGAACACATCAAACCACCTACCAATCCCCTCCTTTACCATCTAACCACCCTTGCTTGCTACTCCTACAGCAAATTCCACTCCCTCACCAACCTAAGCATAAACTAGTACCCGCTTTCTTCTGATCTGAAACCTTTTCACTATTATTCCCTATTCTCCTACTCTACCTTAGTTAATAGGCAGCCTAACATACCCTACACTCCCTCTCAGTTTACCACACTGTACATCCTGACCAGCTTTACCACTCCTCTCCTTTCGAACAATTAGTTCCGCTCCAGTTCCTTCAACATCACTGAAGGCCAAATTTCCCCTTCATCCTCACCAGCCTGCCCTTGTCTTCTCCATTTATCCTTTACCCACCCTGCTACCCATTGCTGTACCTGATCCTTTAACTTACTATAGTTCTTTTTGAGAAACACTAATATAACTAAACTCATAAACATGTAACTTACATTAACACAATTTTAAAAAATTGTTTGTTTCCTTCAGTTGTATTCTGTTTGCCTTCTTCGACAAATTTTAAAAACTAGCCTTTTTATATTTTTTATATATGCCTACTCATTACTAGATTTTTATTTATCTTCCCACTACGACATGACTGAATGTAGGCACCCACAAAATTAGGCTAGTGAATTTCAGGACTGATCTGTTTGTGTCGGATCTTAACACAACCATGTAAAGTTTATTTTCTTCTAAAAAAAAGAAGCTTGATTTCGCAACAGTCAATTACCTAACTTACAGAAAAAAAGTACATGACTTACCTGATATAAAACTGCTGGTGCAAACTTTCGTATGAAGGCTTCTTCAGTTTGCCGACACACTAGAAATTTTGTTTTGAGTGCCGTCTTTTCGGAAGATATTTATTTGCTTTTAAACACAAAAAAAAGTCAAAAATATTGTTTCCCGTAACTATTACATTTATTTTATAAGACACACAAGTATAAAATTAAGTAAAGACGGTAAAAACACTTGTCACTTCTCATTTGCACTACTCCAATAATTACCACAGAATTATGTCGTATTAGATTACGAATATTATCACGCAAGTACATTTATTTTTTATTTATTTATTTGCATTCCGTGGATCCCATGCAAGCCAGTATAGCTTTGGGGATATGGAACACGCAAGATGATTTAGTTGATAGCTGCATAAAGCTCTCTCGAGCTAAAAGTTAAAAATATTCCATTAAATACCACGCCCACAAACGCAACTTCACATCTTTACACAACAAAGTTTAAACAACGAATTGAATCATGGTTACACCGAAGATCTGTATATGCATGAACGGTCATCTGTACTGTCTGTTCTGTATGTTCTGCACAATCTGTGGACGTGTGAATCCGGCTTCAGGGCAAATATATATATCAGTATTATTTCGTAGTATTTTGTTTATAGGCATTTTAAATATCTTATAATAGTAATGCTATTGTCAAAATTTTACTCTGCTGTAATTTTACTGTAGTAGGAATTATGGTAATAGTTGAAATTTCTTAATTTCGTAGATGTCCCACATTTAGGCTGTTTTATATGTCTAATTAAACCTACTGTGATGATTGTCAACATATATTTGTGTAGCAGATTCAGTACTTAGCTATGTTGTTTATAACATCAGGAAAAAAAGAAAGACAACTAGATCATCTGATTCTAAAACATGACATTTGTATCTTAAAAATCAATCCCTCAATTTTTAATTGCCAAACTTTTGATAGTCAGGCACCGAAAATCCTCCACATAATAAATACTTTCTTGCATTTCTATTGGTGGCTGAAACATACTTTTACTTCACCCGGTCGGCACTAAAACAAAAATCTCAAATACAGAAACAAGCAAAACAAACATCCATCAGCTTTGTTTATGCCATCTTTGCCCTCCATTTTGTCGTATGTGGTGCTGCACTCTGGAGGAAATGACACAGCGAATACTCATTAATTTTGAATGTACATAAAGTAATGAGTCTTATTTGGAATACAATTATATTGGAAGTGAGAAATCTTGTATTTGTAGTTAAAATTGGAATCAGTGTTGAATTGAGTCGGTACTTTACAGCAAATAAATTTTTTGTTGCATGTGAATGAGTGATTTTTGTCAGCGCTCAACATATAGGTCTTAGAGTTGGTGAGGGGTGATATGAGATGATGCCGGAATGAAGGGACGGAGAAATGGAAGATCCCCGAGTAAACCCACCCGCCAACTGCATTTTCCGGCCCGATTCCCACATACAAAATTCAGGGGACGGGCCCCGCCGAGAATTGAATCCGGATCACCTTGGTGGGCGGCGAATGGTCTGACCATTCGGCCACCGCATCCCCTTTATTACACGTGTAAATCAAACTGAAGGAAAAGTTCAGTAAAATGATTTAAATGTAAATTTTTAACAGACTGCAGAAAATAAAATGTTGTATTGTACTTATTTTTCCAAATACTATGTACAACCAAAGAAACTGTATTGCATAAGGGAAATAAAAATAATATTTGTGATGAATAAATGCGTTGTTAATTATTTACAAAATAACTTAAATCCTGTCAAAGAATAATGCTAATACTTAGGCAAACTACATTATTTTATTTTTGCATGGAAACTTTATTGCTCCCTTTCACACAAACTGTTTACTGTATTATCACATGGGTAAAGCAATTGTAGTCACAATAGCTACATACAGTGGCATATCCATAAGGGTGGCCAAGGGGGCCAGCCCCCGAAATCGAAAGACTACAGTTTAAAAATATAAACCTAATGGTGCATAAATATATTTAAGAAAGTTTTCGGCAATTTAATAACTAAACTGTTCTAAAGTACATTGTGTTGTAAATTTTTTAAAAATAGTAGTGTGTCTGGTCCATTGAAAGATGGAATAAGGTGTATTTTGTACTAAGCTACAAAAATTCTTTTCTGGGTCAAAGCCTCTTTCTCCCATCTACTTTTTTTCTGAGTGCATTCTTGTGGGACAGCAGGGTTGCAGACTGGTCAGTTGCTACCTACCTCTTGAGCCACACCTAGAAAGCTTGCCATGTTTGGTATCCACATGATTTGACTCTAGTCTCAGTCTGTAGGCTCACTGAAGGTATCACTTCTGCAGTGTTGTAATTGTCTGTGCCACAATAGCATTTCCGAGCAGTTTTTACGCTGCTTATAATGTAATTTCATTTTTTGTGAAGTTACGTTGTACGAAAGTTTTGATATGTGTGACAAAAAAAGAAAAGGAAATTATATATTGTCATATTTTATCAAAGTGCCGAAGCAAGATGGAAGGGAAGATGACGATGCTGGTGTAACAGTACCAGTAAGGTTTGAAATTAATTACTTTATTGATGTATGCACAGGTAAAATGTTTCTTATTATTATGGTAAATCGGGGAATATTAACCCTGCAGGGATAACTTTGCCTTGCTAAATATTACATTTTTTTAGTTCTGAGGTCATATTGTGAAAGTTGGGAGTCGAGTATGTAAAAGACTACATTTGTTTTTCCGGCTATAATTTTATGGAAACTGCAAAACCTAACTTTTTGAGTGAAATAATGTTACTTTTCCGGATCAAAATAACCTCTGCTTAATGGACCTAAAACGTGATGCAATAAAATTTTGTCAAATAACCCTTTAATCTTAATATTAAATAAGTTGCCGAAATCGGTCCAGCGAAGGATTTCATGTGATTTTATTTGAGTTGTTAAATTTGATGAGTTTTCAGAGGTAGAACCATTGATGTCTTGTACAGTTTCTTACATAAGTTGTTTGGTGATTGGGCCTGAGTTGTGAAATGTCACTCAAAGAACTCACTAATCCCGGTTACTAGAATTGTGTGAGTAAGACTGTTAAATTACGTACCGGTAGAACAGTTTCAACTTCTGGACGTACACGCAAGTTTTTTCAACAATTTCAAACATTGGATTTTTAAAATTCAGTTGACACAATCAAACCATCAATAGGCCAACAAACATATAATTTAAGAGAATGTCCTCATCCACTCAACAATGCACAATCCAAACCGATTGGACCTATAAACATAACATTTAAGGGTATATTCCCATAAAGATGTGTATGCGAAGAAATTATTAATTATTTACAGGTTTTTAAGAAGTTCTACTTTTAAGGGGCATGGAAAGGTAATGTGTCGAGCGATTGACCGGAATATTCTATGGTCTATAAAATCTAAACTACTCATCTTATTTCAATGAAATTTTTTGCCGAGTTGAAATTTTATTTACGAATCCATATTTATATTAAAACACCGGACGATAGTATGCTTTGCTTACGAGTAAAAAGTAAAAATTGGTATTTAGAAAAACTAAGGGATAAAACCACAAAATCCATGTAAATTGAAAACCGTAAGTTTTATAATTGTAATATGACAATGTTCAGGACTCTAACCGACTTTAAAAAATAATCGAGTTTTTATTTTAAAGTAATTTTTCTATCCGAAAATCTCTGTGTGAGGTTTAAAGATGTTAAAACTATTTTGAAATAAAAACTTAAGTATTTTTAAAGTCTGTTAATATAGAGTCCTGGGGCCCAATTTTTGAAACCGTCGGATAAATTTCGCTAGAGGAATGGTGCCATTCCGCTAGCGGAATCAAAAAGTGCAATTTTTGAACACTCGATACCGGAATTACTATCGGAATCTAGGCCCGAAGTGTTGAAATTAATCCGCCAGCAAAGCAGGTGGCGGAATGTCAATTCCGGCAGAGAAATTGCTGAGTTGTTGTTGAAACAAGAAAATTGCTGCCCTGATTTTGTTTCAGAGTTTCATATTATTTTATTAGATGATGGTAAAGTCGTTAGAGGGTTATAGTTTGCGAAAACAATAGGAAGAAATATCGTACTTTAGTGGATTTCTTCGGCGACGAAAGGAAATTTAATTACAAGTGTGAAGATGGCTGCGAGTCGGGCAGTGTGCAATTAATGTACCTACAAAAAAATAAATAATAGTTGTGTTACCCGTGGATGTAAATATGATGGATAAATCGTATGCTGCTAAGGTATGAATACTGTTGTTTGTATTGTTTCAGCAAGTGTAAAATGTAAATCAAACTTTGCCAAAAAAAATTCTAACCTATGCATCGCTTAACCAATTTTGCTTTCTGGCCTGCTCGTTTAGACTGTAACTCTGGAGTTGATTTCTTTGAGTGTACTCTAGTTACTTTCTTGAAACTAGAATCAAAGCATTAGACCTACTCCACAAACACAGCTTCTAAATTATGTGTCACACTATGAGCTCACCCTCTAAAATATTGTCAGTTTTTTTTTTAATTGCCGGATAAGTGTGTCCTTTGTTTTAGCTGATTTTGAACCTTGCATGTTTAGTAGCTAATGGCTGGGTGGATGTAATTAATTCTTACCCTTTAGATAAGATATGGTTTGCAGGCATGTACATTGTGTGAGCATTTTGCTCATAGCACAATCAGTTGTGTAAGAAGACTCGCATAGTGCTGTGCTTGGTTGTGGAATAGAATTTTGCAAGGGACAATTTTCTTCCCACTGTTCATTTTAATAAAGTACTAGAATGCATTTAATTAAAATTTCATAAAACTTAGAAAAAATATATGTATTCCACAACTAACAACAGTACTTGGTAAGTCTGCTTACACGACTAGTCGTGCTATGAGTGAAATGCTCACCGAACATACATGCCTGTAAACCATATATTACCCCAAGAGTAAGTATTAGTTACATCCGGTCAGCCTCCTAACGACTAACTAACCAAAGATATCCAAAAGTCAGGAGAAAGGACACACCTATCCAGCATTAAAAAAAAACTGTATTCCAAAAGCTGAGCAAGGTACTCATTGCACAACCAAAAATGAGTTAAAATACTGTGAGCTCTTTTTCACAGACACTTAGTAATAAAGTGACTGTATTAATTACCTACTACTGTCCCAATGTATGTTTTGCTAGTAACCAGTAAGTTTTGTGGTTATGTTTACCAAGTAAAATACTACTCAAGATTAACCCTGAAAGTTTCAGTGAAAAATCATTTACTTTCCAACAAATTCACGCAGAGTAATAAACAAGCCCTACATTGTATATTTTTATGTTGATGTTATCGTATATCAGCGACATAGCATGGCTGTACTCCAAGGCGTGCAGAATTAGCAGCGACTATACGCTTTGAGCAGTTGTGGTTTTGCAGAAACCAAGGTGTATATATTATAGGATAATTCCTACCTTGCCTCTTGTACGCTACTGGCTGTGGAGTGTTCCTGACCATACAAGTCAAATGGTTCCTCAGACAACTCAGTGTTGAGTATAGTTACTGCTGGTCACCGCACACCTTGGAACACTCCACACGACGCCCCTGTCGTATATCATGATTTGTCGTATCTCTTTGCACAAAATTGTACTCGTAAAAATATGACGGGTGCAATGAGCTAAACTAAAAAATTATTATCCTCGCAAGCAAAATAGGTTAGCCACTAGCCACATTATTTGGCAAAAAAGTAGTTTGTGTTATATTGTACATTTTCACACTTACTGAAACAATGGGACAGTGTTCATACTTCAACTGTATATAATTTACCCAATTGACCGTTCGTATGTAGATTTACAGTATCTCCATCGAAATTGATTTTTAGGGCGTTATACCATCAGTCACATATGGTCTGACTCAAAAGCATTTTCATACCAAAAATCACATTTCCTTAGTCGCTGAAGAAATCCACTACAGTGTACGATTTTACAGTTCTTCTACCTGCTATTTTCATAAACTGTTACTCTCATATTCTCATAAAGTTTTAGAAATCTTCTGGTCAAAGCAAAAGAATTAATAAAACAATAAAGCTTGAAAAAACATGCCAACATTCCTAGTACCTTTTCCCATGAATACCTTTCAGAGTGACATTTAGGCTATTCAGAAGGATAATTTACTTCCAACAACTTACTGCAGTCATTTTTTTCTTATTTTGGAGGCTGAAGTTTCTATAATAACATTGTACGTATAAAAAACACAAATACAAATTGTACATTTTCCAAAACAGCTGACTTCACCTGATAACTATCTTGCAACTATGACATATAATGGGAGGGTGATTACTATGGGGGGTTAGGGTGTTGAAAGGATAGGCCTGCACTAACCTCAAATAATGTAAAGCTTGGTAAATTGGAAAAGCGGGGAGGGCAGACTCTCAGTCGAGAAAAGAAACATTTTTATTTAGATTCCACATTATGAAATTACAAAATAAACCTGACTGGAGAATAGGGGTGGGCGAATATGAAAATTTCATTTCGAAGCGAATTCGAAACGAATATGTTGAAATATTCACAAATTCGAATCGAATATCGAAACGAATATCAAGTTAATTGAATTTTTTAACAAATATTCAATGAAAATAATGTACACTGTTAGGAACTTACCTTGAAGGCTAATTATAAATTGGGTAAAAAAATGAGAGTTTTGTAGTGATTTGCAAAAAAAATGTTTTTAGTGGAATTATTATATGTAATTGCTCAGGATGTTGTTTCAGATGATTCTGTAGTGTTGTAGTGGTACCTAAAAGAATCACAAAATCCCAAAAAATTCAGTTGGTTTTATAAAACTTAACAGACCCTAAAATAGTATATTCTTTAATTACTTTATGAAGCACCTGTTGGAATTTTGAATATTTTCTTGCATTTTTGCATGTTGCTTTATTACCGTTGACACTTTTAGTAAAAAAATAATCAAATAGTGATCATGGATTTTTTGGCAGGTGGCCCAGTATTCAGATCTGAAGTGCTTGGCTCCATTAGTTGATTTTAGATAATTGCAAAAATAGTTTTCCAGGTTGTTTACTTCTACGTAGTGACATTCGTTACTTTGTATTCATGAGGCGTTTATGGAAACCTACCTGGAATATTCCTGCTGGGTAGCATTGGTCACGTTATCCTTTTGTGCTGGTATAATATACGTTTGTAGAATTTAAATTGCGTACAAGTAATTACAATTTATTCCATACCTGAATTACGTACTCTGGCAGTATTTTTACTTGATAAACTGCTCCAGACTTCTTTTTCAATAAAAATAATACGATCCGACATCGTATTTTCCGTGAACATGCATTCAAACTGCCTTATAATATATTTTCTATTATTTACACATGCGGGAGTGTTTGTTTACGTTTTACGCGCACTTTCCTTTGTATCGTCTGCTTGCTGCTATCTACACCACGGTCTAAGGCCATGATCTACACTACTCCAATCAACGCATGACGTTTCCGACCGATTTACTCTCTATCGAGTAGATCCGAAGTAGTTTCCGTAAGTGCGTACTGATTTCGTCTGAATACCGCATCTCTGAACGTGGTCGCAATATGGCCATGGTCATTACGTGATCGACACACAACTTCACTTGCAAAAATGTCAGTGGGCCAGCAGCATTACATTTGTTTTTA
>PNEQ01092387.1:0-43491 GCA_003012365.1 Medauroidea extradentata
AACAAGTCGTATTTTAACATATCAGAACGCATCCCCCCTCCGAACCCACGAATAAACCCCTGAGATAAGAGTAGTGCCCGCCGCTGACGAGGACGTAGCTGCGGTGCAAGAACTGGGAGAAGGTACAGTAGCACCACCACATCTGGAACCTGGTATCGCAACATCCGACGCCCATAGGAAAGGCAAGGAGCCACCACACATAACCGGCACTCACGTCATAAACAAATATGGCAACCGCCATGTTCCCCTTCAGTTGTTTATTTAGGCAATATTTATTTATTCAGATCCTCCATTGGAATTGGATAGTGAGCACTCACAGAACCGAAGTGAACAGAAAAATTAGAAAACAATGAGTTATACTGCCTACATAATTACATTTGTGTTAGTAAAATCACAACTCCCTCCCGCCACGCATTTGCATTGTGTACTGACGGTAAACTTTCTGTTTCTTGAAACAGTTCTTTTACAGTTCTCTTCTGCATATCACATGTCTTGTAATTCAAATGCTGCGGTGTAACTATTCCGTATTTTCATCGCTTTTTTCCTTACGGCCACATGTTTCGCAGCTTTCTGCCATACAAACAACACGTCGACGTCATCAGAGTTCCGACCAAAGAATATCTTCACTGCAGATATTCCACTCTGCAATACGCTCGTACGCAACGGCCGCAACTGCTGAAGAGTATGTAGCGAAGAGACACCACTTGTACCCTAAGTAACGTTTTTCTTTCTGAAAATGTTTTTGGTAAAATATTATGTACTTTAAAATGTTAACTTGGATGACTATTATTTTCTTCGATGTTCAATGGTCGACGTTAATGGCTAGAAAGGAGTTCTTTTTGGCTGGGGCTGTTAAACACTAATACATATTTTATATTTTTAATTTATGAAAGTCAAAACTAGGGAGGGTGTTATACACGTGCAGGTGTTATATTCGCGTAAATACGGTAATTTTTTTTATTTTGCATTTGGAAAAGAAAGGGTTGGCTTATTATTTAGGTTATACTACAGTACATATTTACTTGTGTAATCACCTCACCTTTATTTTGAAAGGATTACACAGTAATTGAATAAAAGAAAGGTCACACCTGTTACTTTGGCAACAGAAAAATGGCAGCATGTGGGTGTAACATTTATTTTTTATAAACACACACCTTCAAACATCTGGACATACACTCTTAAACTGTGTTTCGGAAATGAGCATCCAAGAGTTGCAAAAGTATTGATAGTGTACTCCCAGACATTACAAACTGGGCTGTAATCGAGCGTGCACAATGCAGATGTCACGCTTGGTGCAGAACAATAGTTTTCTTCAGACCATCATATTCCATTGCTGAAGTCCTGTAATCCTTTTCACCATGTTTGCTGTTAAAAAAATCAATCCCTGATCACTTGGCCACACAAAACAAAATTTTTAATAACGTTATTTAAAAGAATGGGGCGATTCCAGTTCATTCTTGATTCTTCACTCACAGAGATTTGGATTTTGATTTCGAAGTCGAATGTGTACATCTCAAATTGCATTTTTTACATATAATTTCGTAACAAGCCAGAAATAATCACGAGTCATTTACACACACACTATTTTGAGGTTAGATCTACATGCTAAGCTGAGGCCGTATATTTTTATAGTCATTTACGGTTAAGTTTAGTTGTTTACGTTTTTCGCACATCATTTTGCTCATACAGTGAGACTGTTATAGGGCGATTCTCCCATAACTTTAACTTTTGGCTCATGGATTAGTCATGAAAATTATGTCAATATTTGTAGGTCTGTCTACTATGTTAATGTTGATTAAAGTTTCCTTAGGTGAAATTTATTAGTGGTACAGCAAGATTAATTTGCATTTAACAAACATCCAAATTTAATATTCATAATACCATAGTACCATAATTTGAGATACATATATTACCTACAAACAAACTACATACCTAATATCCACATAAAGCAAGCCAAGAATAATATTCCGGTTGTCAAGCTAAACTTAAGAAAAGTAATAAAACTACAGTAGTTACTTAAGAACAGATCACTAATATAGCATTATAGAATTAGATTAACTCGATCAAAACTAAATGTTCTTTGCAGGTTTAAGGTTTCTGTTTGGTCCTTAGAGATAAAATTTGTTTTTGTGCTGGAAATTTGGAAAATTTGATTTCAACACTGTCTACTTAACTTCAAATAACTGAACACTGATATATAATTGATTCAATGTGTTAATGAAACAATCTGCAGATAATATGTCTTGACCATGGGATACAGCAAGGTCTGCTCTTCTTTTTATGGTGCCTCCCGCACCATCAGCGGAGCTTTTGCCATGCCCTGCCTCAAAGTATTTTCAGGTTAGAGCTGAGAGTATGTTCAAGCAAGCAAAGTGGCAAAGAAGGGTAAAGTTTGTCTTGTTACGGTATTGTCTTGATGAGCCATGCTGAAAACATATATCATATTTTTATTGTTGCACTTTATTAAATCAATTACAGGTTTCAGATGAGCCCAAATAACACTTGCACTATGCTTGTTATCATTCGAGACAGAGCATATTGATTTGCAATGAAGTTCATCATCATCACTTCTGAAATACACTACTCATGTGAAGTGTAAGTTGCAGTCTGGAGCCACCAAAGTGGACATTTTGAACTTCAGTTGCATATTTGCAAAGGTGTTCTCGGAAATATCATACAACAAAATGCATTCCTTTTCACTTATTTTTCCTTTTAGTATCTTTAACTTGGTCCTATCATTGTCTTTAATTATATTCATGAATAAGGAAATCAGGAGTTGCTTTTCGAGTATCTTCAAGCAATTATTGGCAGAACAATCTATAGTGTCTTTGGCAATTATTTTCAGTTCGACAAGGTTCCCTTAGTTGTCCATATATATTTGTAGTAAGAAACACACAAATTTCCCTGTTCATCTGATACATAAATAGAAACTCTAGTTGTTACACTGCAAGCACTCATTATACATGCATGCTTTACTGTTCATGTTACAAGTTATTCTATTACAAAAATCGGTAACATTTTCTGAGTCATTTTAAGTTCTTTTAGTTTTTGAAGCATAAATGAGAAGTTAGCATGTCTTTTGCACATACAAGTGTCATGAGCAGAAACTTTTGGCTGAACCACCCAGAAGGGTTCTTCAAACTTTCTTTGGAAATTAACTAGTGTGTCTTTCAAATAAAGTTTCTGTTTGGTGCACTTATTCAGTTTAACATAATCTTTCTTCCCAGGTGCCATCATACTGTTTTTGTCACCACAAAATATTCCTTCACTAAAATATTTCAGTCATTAGCTCTAGCGATTTTTTCTTCCTTTCATATTTGAAGCTAGTACTTTCCTTTGCTTTTCTGTATCAGTGCAATGAGATCAATTGCTGAACATGCTGTGTGAATTTATACTTTTCAGAATCTTTCCAGCAAGTGCTTTTGCAATGGTTTGGCTCTGATTTTTATTTCTCGATTTCCTAATTTTTGCTGAAATTTGTTTCTGCAGTGCTACTCCAACTATCAGTTGCCTATGCACTTCATTCGAAACTTTTCACGCGCCGCAGGCGCATCACCTCTATTGAGCCTTCTCACGGTCCTGCCGACCACCCTTCCCCCCTTCCTTTATGACATCACAAGCCCTGCTGGCCGGCCGCCAGATGCGCTGCCGCCGCCTGTAAGCAGGCAACCCGCCACGCACCGCAGTGCATGGGAGGCATACCCACCTCTCTGAGCATCGTGCGGCCCTGGAGCGAGCGTAGCATCCTGCGCCTCCCGGCCCCGGACTGCGCAGATAAGCTATCACCGCCACTCATTACCTCCCCCGCTCGCCCTGGCTAGCAGGGTATATAAGGCGTGCAGAGAGCAGAATCGGGCGGCAGTTCCGCCAGCAGCCCGCGGCCAGACGCCATTTCCGCGACGCGCAGCATTCCAGCTGCCGCCGTCACCCGCACACGCAGTACAGTGCGAGGTCCAAGTTCACGCCTAGTTTACCGCGCAATTGTATAGGGCAGCCCTCGCCCTATTCGCTGAGAGTCTTGTTTAGAGTTAGGTGGCAGGAGGAATCTGTCAACAGGGGAAGCTACCTTGGGTACAGGCTGGGGCTGTGCATTCTTTATAATAAACACAGCTCCACCTTAACTCTGTTTGTCTGCTTTGCTCTTTACCTTCCTGGTTTATTTGCCAAATCCCACTTTTCACCTTTCCAGACTCCAACCCGCGACCTCTCGCCCCGAGGCCAAAGTATAATCATAGCTAACTCTCTTGCGGCCCTTCCGGCCTTCCCAGCAACGTCGGGGATTTTCGTCATTGGTTAGCTCAATGGCCTGGGATCGCCGGGCCTCCAAGCGGCGTCGACCGATCGCAGCGACGGAGGGCGCCAATACGCCCCTTGCGTCATCCCGCAGCTCACCGACTGGGATAGTCGACGCCTACCAAACAGCACCGTCAATCGCAGGAGGCAGAGGGCGCCGATACGCCTCCCCGACGCCCCGCATCACCAACAGCAGGCGCCAGGGCGCAGTAGCATTGGCCCCCTGGAAGCCGCACCCAGAATTTCCCCCGTATAACCTCGCGTGTCAACCCCCTTAGCGCTACACGGTTTGATTCATTTTCTCTAGAATTTGGCCTCGAGGTGGGAAAGTCTCTCTCTCGTTAATCCATTCAAGACAGTATTGCCCCACCTCCTCTCCCAGAGGCACATCCTTGAAATCAGACAACATCAACAACCTCCTCACCTGAGACCATTCCCAGTAAGAGCCCTGTTTACGGAGCCACAAGCACCCTGCTCCCAGGGGTCAAACTAAGACGCCTAAAGGTAATTTAACCTTAATACCTCCGACGAGCGTCAAGTTTTCTTGGCTCACCAACGCGGGGCCAGAGAAGTACCGTCAGGTCAGCTCAAGAACCAGGGAGCCCCTGAGACTAAGAGTCAAAGCAAACACTACATCGACTTCGGGGAGTCATCAGCTAAAACCCCGAGGCACCCAAAACCCACAGCTAAACAACAGCCATGGCACACGCACCGCCCAACAGTTTAGTCAGTCTAGTAATCTGCGCAGAACCAGATTATGCAGGTACGGGAGAAAATCGAGTTAAGTGGGTCCACTGCGGCCACGAGTATCACTACATTTGTTTAGGATGGGAGGACGAGGTCCGTGACCTAAATGGCCTTGAGTACCGATGCCAACCCTGCAGAGAAAGGCAGAAGAGATGCGACTTTCCAACATGCACAGGAAAAGGGAACGTAAGAATCGCATGCGACACATGCCCCCGAACTTTTCACAACCTCTGCCTAGGGTGGAGAGATGAGGTCAGAGACCTGGCTGGCCTTATGTATATATGCACAACATGCAAGGAGAGCCAACATCAAAGAATGAGGCCTCGACCTGCTCAAGTAACTAGCATAGCTTCTGGCCCAACAGAGTTGGAGGCCCTGCCAGAATACGTAGGCAAACCTCAAGAAGACCCACAGGTCTTCCTCCACACTTGCCGCAGGACACTTGAACGTGCCCAGACACCCCCTGCCTTATGGGTAACGAAGGTGAAGTCCCAGTTGCAAGGCGAAGCCGAACGCTGGTGGAAGAAATATGGAGCATATGTCACCAGTTGGTCCCAGCTGGAAGAAAGACTCTTGAACCATTTTTCGGGACCCCACGTCATCGCAAGGCTGACAGACGAGCTGTACAGTACACACCAGAAACCAAGCGAGGAAGCAGAACTCTTCATCAGGCACAAGGCCCTCATCCTGCAGAGAGTGCACCCAGGCCACCATGAATCAGAAGGTGTAGCCCTTATAATCAGACTCCTTTTGCCGGCAATCAAGGCACACCTCCGCAACCCAGAGCCACAGACGATAGAAGAGTTAGTAAGAAGAGCCAGAATTCGAGAAGAAGACATAGCCGAAAAGGCTAAAACCAAAACAAAAAGCAGGACCATTCGTCCGCCATCACCCGAAGGGGAAAGACGGAGGGTAAACCTACCCCCTCCACAATCAACTCAGTTGCCAAAATGCTGGCACTGCCCTGAGAGACATTTCCACAGAGACTGTCCCATCTTCATAGCCAAACAGCAGAAAACAGATGCCAGCAAGACAGTTGCCCCTTCAAAATCTACGCCTGTAGCAACATTCCACTCAGTTAACATGCTGAATGACCCGACAGGCACAGCAATACCTCCGCGGATCACAGTTCAGCTGGGAGAGAGAAACCTGAGGGCAATCCTCGACACAGCAGCAACAGCCAACTTTGTGCGAGCTGATGTGTTAACTGAAGCCCAGCAGCACAAAAGGCAGCCATCAAGTCACGAAGTCCACTTAGCCTGCCGCGACTTGGTGCTACACACCCTCGGACACATAGTCCTGCCCATGAAAGTCGAAGGAAACCAGGAGAGAACTAACTTCCTGATTGTAGAAGATCTAGGGGAGGAACTCATCCTCGGGCTCCTCTGGCTTCAAACCAACCACGCCCTCATCGACTACCCACACCGCAGTGTTTATATCGGTAGTTCGAGGCGGGTAGCAGTCAGCTGGTGCGACGTGCAAGAGAGGCAGGTGGAACCTGTGCTCCTACAGCAGCTAACGCTTCGGCCACAGGAAGAGAGACTACAAAGTGAAGTACCGAAAAACAAACAACTGAGAAGGCGCCTCCGCCGACAGCATGGCCCGGTACCTTGCAGCCCGAGAGCAGCCGAAGATGCCCGAAGACGGCCGAGCGCACTTGCCCCTCCGCCCGGTCAACCCTCAGAAGCCGACAAAAAAAGGTCACGTGCCGAGCCTTCACTCTGCGCCACCTGGCAGTGTCAAGCACCACACCAGTAATAACACGCCGCCCCCGACGACCGAGAAGCAGACGGCATCAAGGCCCGGCTACAACTCAGTCTTCGAGCTTCAGTGCACTGTATGACAGGGTCATACATTATTCCAGAAGAGCAGGGAAACGATTCCAAGACTCTCCAAGCCAGGGAAAACACACAGTTCCCGAGATACATCCTACACTGTCCCCGCCCAGGAGAACAGTCCAGCAGCAGAGAGAGGGAAGTGTGCGCTCCCCTACTTCCCCCACATCCGCTCCAGAGCCAGTCACAGCGCAGTCCACGCCTGAAGCTCCGCCCCTTGCGAGTCAATCAGCGCACACTGCTAGCCAGACTCCGCCCACACCGACCGTTGCCATGGCAACCACTCGGCCACCAACTCCGCCCAGTAGAGCCACCAGCACCGCCGAGAGACAGCATGGCGCCGCCCACCAAGCTTCGCCAGCCGACACGGCTCAACTCAAGCCCAGCTCGCCACCCTATGTGCCTCCACAGCGCAGACAGACACCATGGCGCCAGTGCCGTGCCCGCCTAGCGCAACAGCATCGGCCGTACCACGAGACACAGTGGAGAGCGCCGCCACCCTTCCGGTGGCCCACCACTGATAGACTCCATGCGTAGTGCAGGCCAGTGCTATCCTGTCACTATTGCCAGCTTGGAGAGAGCTGAATAGCTCAAGTCTAAATAAAGTAGGGAGTGTTAATGTATATCTATACCTTTATTTTCGTTCTGTCTGTATAGTTAGCATAAAAAGTGTATATAGTGGCAGCCAAAGTTAAGGTAGGAGTGACGAAATGGTATGCACCCTGGGATCCCCTGAAAGCAGAGCAACCCTTAAGTAATATGCCTCAGGGATGAAAGCTTCTTCAGGAAATGTTTATGCATGTTAACTTATCGAAATCAGGCCAGAGGCATTTCTGTCCCCGCCCTCAAATCCTGCACAGATGGAGGTGTAACAGTGTTGACATAAGGAATGCGATAACCAAAGAATGGCGAAAGTGGTTTGTCTCTTTAAAATGTTTTTTTTTTTTTTCAGGAGGACTAGCAGAGCAAAAATTTGAAAGCCAAATGAAAGTGTTGAAAAGAATGTCAGTTATGTGAAAAACAACCTGTGGTTGTAAAATATCTGCATTTGTCATAACACGTAAATGTCACTCAGACTTGCTGAAAACAGGCAATAAGCCATGAATGCTTTCATTTAAACACCCAGAGAATTGAGCCAACTAAAGACTTGCTGATGATGTAGGCTCTCACAAAGCTAAAAGGGTGAAATTGTAAAGTGGTGAAAATGTGAAATTTTGTACCAGTGTAACCCCAGCCGAGTAAGTACCCAAAGGTAAAGAGGTACCTAGCTAAGCAGTTAGTCACCTAGCACACAGACCAAAGATAATCTACCTAGTGATTCTTTTAGCTATGCATTTACGCTAAAGAGTTTTAAAAGTCCAGTAGCATATGTACCCTGTAAATAAACCCCCTGTAGATAGCTTTGCAACCCCCTTAAGTTAGGGTTTAAGTATCTTGGAGTTTTCTTAGTCTTGCCACGGACTGTGATTTTATTTATTTATTTCAAGTTTGTTACAACCATCTCAGCCAACAGCCCATGTACCACAGTTCCGTTCCCGAGGGCATATGAGTCATGTTAGACAACTTTCAGAGCCCCATTTTTATTTTGCTGCATAGAAGTTGGTTTTACCAATTCTCTCTCTCTCTCTCTCTCTCTCTTGCCGCCTTACGCATATACCTTGAGCTATGGGTTGGGAGCATGGGGGAGCCATATAGAGCCCAGCAGAGCACCAGGGAAGGCAGCCCCGTTCGTCAGCTTACGGAAGAGGGGCGTTTGACGCGCCGCAGACGCATCACCTCTATTGAGCCTCCTCACTGTCCTGTCGACCACGCTTCCCCCCTTCCTTTATGACGTCACAAGCCTTGCCGGCCGGCCGCCAGACGCGCCGCCGCCGCCTGTAAGCAGGCAACCCGCCACGCACCGCAGTGCATGGGAGGCATACCCACCCCTCTGAGCATCGTGCAGGCCTGGAGCGAGCGTACCATCCTGCGCCTCCCGGCCCCGGACTGCGCATATAATCTATCACCGCCACTCCTTCCCTCCCCCGCTCGCCCTGGCTAGCAGGGTATATAAGGCGTGCAGAGAGTAGAATCGGGCGGCAGTTCCGCCAGCGGCCAGACGCCATTTCCGCGACGCGCAGCCTTCCAGCGGCCGCCGTCACCCGCACACACAGTACAGTGCGAGGTCCGAGTTCACGCCTAGTTTACCGCGCAATTGTATAGGGCAGCCCTCGCCCTATTCGCTGAGAGTCTTGTTTAGAGTTAGGTGGCAGGAGGAATCTGTCAACAGGGGAAGCTACCTTGGGTACAGGCTGGGGCTGTGCATTCTTTATAATAAACACAGCTCCACCTTAACTCTGTTTGTCTGCTTTGCTCTTTACCTTCCTGGTTTATTTGCCAAATCCCACCTTTCACCTTTCCAGACTCCAACCCGCGACCTCTCGCCCCGAGGCCAAAGTATAATCATAGCTAACTCTCTTGCGGCCCTTCCGGCCTTCCCAGCAACGTCGGGGATTTTCGTCATTGGTTAGCTCAATGGCCTGGGATCGCCGGGCCTCCAAGCGGCGTCGACCGATCGCAGCGACGGAGGGCGCCAATACGCCCCTTGCGTCATCCCGCAGCTCACCGACTGGGATAGTCGACGCCTACCAAACAGCACCGTCAATCGCAGGAGGCAGAGGGCGCCGATACGCCTCCCGGACGCCCCGCATCACCAACAGCAGGCGCCTGGGCGCAGTAGCATTGGCCCTCTGGAAGCCGCACCCAGATTTTCCCCCGAATAACCTCGCGAGTCAACCCCCTTAGCGCTACACGGTTTGATTCATTTTCTCTAGAATTGGGCCCCGAGGTGGGAAAGTCTCTCTCTCGTTAATCCATTCAAGACAGCATTGCCCCACCTCTCTCCCAGAGGCACATCCTTGAAATCAGACAACATCAACAACCTCCTCACCCGAGACCATTCCCAGTAAGAGCCCTGTTTACGGAGCCACAAGCACCCTGCTCCCAGGGGCCAAACTAAGACGCCTAAAGGTAATTTAACCTTAATACCTCCGACGAGCGTCACTTTCTTTAGTGTTGCAGATGCATCCTTCCTTGGCGATGGAGATAATAACCCTTCCTGTTCTGAAATTTTTTTCAACTGCCCTTTGATACTTACTTCTGTATTTCTCAGGTTTTCTTTTTTTTTATTTTCAAATGGGACTTAAGTTTAGACAGACTGCTGTTGCACTTCCCATGTTTTTCCTTGTATTTACCTGCTTCTTTACTATCTTTCTTGGTGAATTAGCAGTGTGTATTTTCGGAACTTCTATTACAGTTGTCCCACTGCTTAACCCCAACTGTGTCTCAGCAGAACTATCCAATAAGTGTTCATCAGAGCTACTGGGAGATGTGTTTTGACTGTAAATACTCAATTTCCCATTGTTCCTACATGTTTCTTCTTCTATAGTTCTGAGTGCTGATTTTCCATTTTCTTCTTTTGATTATTTGTTTACGCTAACTAAGCTGTGCCATCATTTTGACTCTACCTTCTGTTTTTTTTGTAGATCTCGTTTTATTTTTCTAGAAATTTCCTATGTAAATCAGGATTGTTTTTAATTTCTTCTCTCTATTTTCTTTTCTCTTTCTATTTGCCTCTTCTGTGTAACAGATAGGGCCTACCTTCTTATTAGTCTCTATTTCACTGTTATGTTGGACCACGGATGGCATCATACATCATTTCTCAATCAAGCTATCCTTTGATAGTGTGGTTTCCACATTTCTTTGTGAAAGTGCTATACTTCCGATTCTTCACTGGACGTGTTCCAGAGGAAGCAGATCCTATCTTCGTATACAACTGGCAATCATTAATTATTATGTCTTCCTTTACTGTTTCATGATTTTTCATGTGGTATACTATTCTGTTTTGCATAAATTTTTGTTTGTATTTGACTCTCTTTTTCCTTTTTTATTGCATATGCTGCATCTTTCATTTTCTTTTACTTATCTCTCTGCAGTTCCATTTCATTTCTTCTTTTTCATAAACTCTACTGGCACCAGACTTACACATTGTGATTACCAAAAACACATTGTAAACCATGATGTGATACATTTCAACACCCCACAAGTATATTTCCCACAAAACAAATTTATCATATTATGTTCTACTCAATTAACAATGGCCAGTTCTATAAAACAACACATTTTACTGTCCACGCATTGTTGGGTCATTCAGTGGAATAGAATATGCATGTGAATAATGAAGATGCTACATGCCTTGTACCTACAACAAATGTTAATATTCTAAGATAAAATAATTCAACTGAGAACTTAGCCGTAAAAGCAAAACTCCATGTGTCTAGTATTATTTCCACTATATCATGATTCCAAAAAGATTACTTCTAATTTTGGATTTAAAACACCCATTTTATAATGTAATGACTACTCAAAAGCTGTTAACAAAATGTTATGCTTATTAACTGTCATTACTGTCTCTGAACTAGTCATTCCTGTACCCATTCTGTTGTAAATGTAGGGACAGTAATGACTAAAATCCATTCTTTAAAGGTTGCATAGTTAAGAGGTTAGCTTTTGGCTTCTTTGAGGTTAAATTCTGATAAATAGCTAAATTTATTACAAATACAATAATTTATCTGCTTACTTATAATCAAAACAAAAGTATATAGGCCAAGGACAGTAATTACATAAAAAGTTTCTTGCAGGAATTAAAATGCAATTACTCACCTGTAACAAACTCAAAAGTTGATAACATTCAACATGCTGTTACTTAAAATAAAGTTAACATGGCTGCTGCACAACATTACAGCAACTACTTATGCAAGAGAAATTATTATGAGAACATCATAAAGGGACAGGAATGACATAAAAGTCTTGAGACCAACTTTGAGTTCAAATACTATAATCCTGTTGCATGTGTCACATTGATTTGACTTAGCCTCTGCTTCGTCCATGTATTTTGCACATGTTACCATTTCTTTTTTTAACTTGAGCTTAGATTAAAAGGTGCAATAGAAAACAGTATGATAGAAAATGTAGTTTGGGACAAGGGACAGTAATGACAAAACAGGTGTTTAATTTATCTGTGATAAAATGTGGCAAGGGTTTTAGGCTAATATGGTACGATATAAACATTATAACAGGTCACTTAATAAATACAACGGATAATAAACCAGGAATATTAAGAAAAAACCGAATTAATGGCCATGGACAGAAAAATTAAAGTAATAGGAGAATCGCCCTATAACATCCCACTTTTAACAAATTTCTGCTTATAAAGCTACATTCACTTGGTCCACATATACATTTTTCAATAGAAAACCACCCTGTTATAAAATTTTCCTATTTATTAAGTCTAAATTTCTTAGGTCCATTGAGAAATTTTATAACAGGGTTCTACTATACTAACATTAGAAAATTTCACTAATTTATGTTTTATCAGAGAAAGTACGATAAAATACTTCATTTTCTCACAAGAAACATGTTAACATATGTTGTATCGTATTGTTAAGAGACGTTGCGCTTCATGTTTTCGTTAATGTTGACAGACTGTGTAGTCTTTTCTAAAGAAACTACGTAAGTATTGCGTAAGTCAGAATATATTATCACACTATATAAATGTTAACTTAATATATAAAAAAGATGTGAATACGACTTCTGCCCAATTCATTTTATTTATATTCCAGCAACCTATCAAAAGGATTACTCTTTATCAACTTGAAACACCATTAAACATCATATTTGCTAATGACATAAGTAAACATGGCCAATATTGCCTGCTGCAAGTAAAGTTACTGGTGACATTACATTCTAGTGTTTCGTCATCTTATTTACGTGTTTATTGTTAACGCACAATTGGAGTATTAATTTACTCATAATTTTTCAGCGTACTAAGGTAACGTGTGTATGAACAGCTGCTTTCGGCTAAGAGTCTCTTGAAAACATGGTCATATCCTCTTAGATCTTGTATTGATTCTCGCTCTTGTCCTGGGGGGGGGGGGGGGAGTGTGGTGTTGCTATCAGGCCAAAATGTTATCCTATCGTTTCGTACCGACAACTCAGCCATACTGAAAAATTTTTGGGGAACCGTGAGTGTCCGTAGAAACAGGGTTCGACTGTACTTACTCTTTCACTTACCTTAAAAAAATTGTCGACTAAATATTTTTTTCTGAAAACACCTCCTAATGGTTGAACCCCAATTTTTGAGGCAAACATTTGATCAAATATATTCTGCTATTATGTGAATAAATACGTACTGTATATTAAGGTTAATACAGTATTTTTAAAATGTTAATACTGCAGCAATTATTTCTAAATTAAAACTTCCAAAAATTATGTGTTAGAAACAGTTATGGTAGCCCAGCCCGGCACATTTTACCTGGAAATCAGTAGTGAATGCCTCTGGAATGAAGTTGTGTTTCTGCATGACCTGATACAGCATCTCATGTGTCTCGACAGCTGGCTTGATATCTCCTTTTAGAACCTGCAAACAATATTTAATTTGTCAATAACATAGTGCCATAATAACAAGTAGAATATGAAAGATATTACGAACACTTGTAGAAGCTGAATGGCTTCACTTACTATGATCGTGATCAAGCTCAAAAGTTGGTACTAATTGTGCCAAGCTCCTGGCCAATGATAAATTCTTAGTATATAATGACTCACTCATCCAAGGCTATCCCTAAGAAATTATGGCATAAAATATAGAAGCTGTAAAGCTATGTGAGGACTGGCATTAAAATTATGGGTGTAAATGAAGTGATTCAGTTGTTATATCATGCCTACATTGCACTACAGTTGGTATTCACAGCAACAGTAAAACACACATGACTTGGAGAACATAACCCACAAATACGTACAAAGAATGACTACACAGTGCTCAGACTGATAAACTTTGAATGAAAGAATGTGTACTATCACCTCCCCACCATTGGGGCTAACCTCACTGTTGGCGATTGTCACTAACAAATACACATGAAGAATAACGTGGGTTGCGACTCCCTATTATTCGCAAGGACGCCTAGGCAAGTATTTAACCTCAATCCAAACAAAGGTAGAATTCATAACCTCAGTATAGTAATACCAGTTATCAATTAGCAAATTAGCAAGCAAAATCTTAATTATATAATATTATCGTAAAAGAGGTGATCTATAGATTAACTTCAAAGAAAACATAGTAAATTCCGGGGTTCAATCGCAACAGCAATTTATTTAAACTCTACATAATCAATTTACATAACCTCGAAGATGTTACAAACTCTATTGTCAACAAAAACCAAAACATTAAAAATGAAAGTACAAAGTGCAAAATTACACTAAACATTAAATTCACAAAATTACTGTTAACAGGCGTGCAAATGGAATCTATTTTAATATGAACAATATGGAACATTAAGAAGAAGCCCTAGTCGAGAATCCTGAGAAGGGTGTAGAAAAACAATAACATAAACAAAAAGTTGGCTAGCCCTATCCTTATAGAGAACTAGTAACTCACACAACATATGCTAACCGAGTTCCATTCCTCAGCAGCCAACCCTAACCTAAATCGTGGGACACACGCCCCTAAATACATATACTTAAAACTCAGGGGACACTCGCCCCAACACATAATCCAAACTCCAGCATAACCTACCTCAGTAGTATGCACACAATCACTAACCCCCTAACACAGTCTCATAAGCGGGCACATAAGGTGCATAAGAAATATAAAATCTCATAATTTATCTGGCACGTATCGAATAATTTGTGCTCTTGCCCGAGACATATAAAAATCAGCTTGGACGGGTGAATGTAATTGTTCACTTGTCTGTTGGCCAGGTAATGCTAGTGTTATTTGCCAGAAAAAATAAGTGACGCCAACATTGGTGGTTGCTTTGTTTTCGCGCACTAGTCGTGAACTGTGTTTAGCGGCGGCACGAAGTTAAGCTCGAAGCCAATTAGCAGTAACAGAAGAGGATGCACGTGTATGCATTGACTTTGAGCAAGTTCACAAGTTAGTAATTTTATTCCGGCAGTGTGCCCACAGAAAACATTTCTGACCTACGCGAACACTACCAAATATATTTACAGTAAACCCCGGATGTAACGACATCGGATCTAACGACATCGGCGATCTAACGACATAATTTTCAGGAACCGTGGAAAAATTTATATTGTAAAAATTTATCAAAGCTAAGCAAAGTGAAATAGATCGCAGTAAAACGTTAATTAAAAATAATTATGCGTACAATAAACAATGACATAATGCAGTTATAAATTAGTAATATGCAGCTGTGAAACAAAAAAAAAACTGTTTAAAAATGCTATAAACTTTGGCTGGAATATAGTTGAAGCGCGCGCCAGGTGCGTAGGCTCCCAGCGCAACACTGACATATGTGAGACGTGATGACTAACACTGCTGTATTTCCTAATGCTCCCTCCTCACTTCTCCACGCTTTAGCCTGCCTGAACTTCCCTCTCACACTCCTCCATGTGTCCTTATCTCAGCTATGAAGTTCGATATGCGACGTGGTATAGTAATGGTAATTTATGACCTTTTTTAAGGAACCGGGAAAAATTTGGGTCAAAAAATTGAAAATTTAAGGAAAATCGTCTGTGTTGCCATTTCCTTTGTAAGTGCTGTGCTGTAAGAAACACGCCGCTAAACATAGATACAATCCCTCCTGACTGTCCACGCCAGCCAATAAACATTCACCCCCCTCCCTTCCCAAAGAACAAACCAGATTTTGCTTGCGTGCGCGGGTGCGATGAACTGCCGACTGTCTGATAGTCACGTGCTACTAGCATCCTGTCTCGCCACAAAGCAGAGCCACATGTTTGTTTTCCTCCCCCGTCCTCCCCCACTCGGCAATTCTCTCCCATGTTTCCGTGTCTTCTGATAGCCCAAGGAGATGGGGGTTGAAGAAACAGGTTTTTTTTTCCGCCCTCAATACAGCACTGCAAAAAAAAAGAACCAGCAGTCCGTAAAAGAAAAAAAATCCAGCGTTATCTCATCGCTTTTTCTCTAGCTGCAGTATTGAGCTTGGCTTGACCTTGACAACTTCTGCTGTCATGTGGCTATGAAAGGACTGCGGAGTAAAAACGGCCTACGACGCAAACAGTTCCGTCGCCGTGTGCGGTATGTGGGCTGATAAGGTTTTTGTTTTATGCTTGCTTGACAGTGGAGCAATAAGAGCGACTGCAGTCAGCGCGCCGAGAGCCGTTTCATCTCTATTCACAGTACAGAGCATTAAACTGGTGCGTTGGGCATAGTTTCATGATTTTTCCAATAGGCCTACAACTTTTAGCGACGAGTAATTCAGTCGTTATTTTATACGTGACAGCACCTTGAAAAGTTAATTTTTTGCCCCTTTTAGTGGCTCTAAATTCGCGTTCACAATAGGCGTTTCAAGTTTTTAAAAAATATAAGACTTTTTTTTGTTTGTTCTTTAATATGCACTTTTATTACCACCGCGTAAATGCTTATAATGGCGAGGCTGTAGCAGTTCTTGCGCAATAAAAAAAAAAAAAAGATTCAATGGCTGTAATTAAAGGTTTAAAAATCGTTGCAGTAGTATACATTCACGTAAACAATACGATTTGTTCTGTTTTTGTCTGAGAATGTGCTTCGCGCGAGACAAGCAAGATGAATCACGCGAACACAAGCTGCTCGGAGGTAAGCCAAGGCCAGCAGTCCGGCCACTCCCCTCACCCATCCTACTCAGCCAGACCGAGCGGGCCACTCTGCCACGCACATAACGGTGGGGGATTGTGGATTACCATTTTATCTGGAAGACTCCTTTTCATCGTACTAAAATATAACTTCAATGAAAACTTTCTTTAAGTCGGTAATTGTCCTACATAAATTTTAGAAAAGAAAAAAAAAACAATTTTGGGGGAGGGGGGGGGTCAAATTTAGTTACCTCGGGACTAAAGACATCGGCGATCTAACGGCATAATTTCCTACCACCGTGCGATGTCGTTAGATCGAGGGTTTACTGTAGACAGTTCGTTGAAAAGCAGTGCTAAAGATAGACATGCTCGTTTTCAAACGCAGCCCACCACCCGTGTTTTTTTTTTTTTTTACTTTTTATTTTTCTTTCTTCCCCTTCAGCTGTCATAAACTCATTCCAACAGAAAAAAAAAAAGGTGACTTACTCTTGTTCCAACGCTCTTCCTGACGGTGTGTACGATAATTGAACAATGGAACAGCATTTAATGTGTTAAATTATAATTTATAATTAGTGTACAGTAAATGTTGAAATTACCATTAAACTAAAAGATAAAAACACTTACGGCCGACTGTGTGAGCATGAAAGTGAATCAGAACAGCAAATGCGTCCTCTTATCCGCCGTCTTTGCTGCTTATCTCAAAAAGCTGAAGGTCCACGGAGTAAAAAATGAGCTGTAGCAATCTAAGCAGAGATAAGCACAAGTACTTGTGTGTGGGTGCGTGTGAGGGAAAGAGACAGCGCTATCGTATCTCCCAAAGGCATTTCTTTTGTATGCGTGGTGTGTGTGTGTGTCAGGTATAGCAAAGCTGGCGCTATTATTCTTAGTGAAGAAACAACATATATCCGCCATTATTCAGTTAGAACACGCAGTTCTCGTTCCAAATGGCTGTGTCGTCATCTGAGCTGAGCGGAAGCTTTTTTGGGAGCGCCTGACAACAGTGTGTCTGGCCGTTGTCCCGGAGAACTTATCATTTTCTAACAGGCATTCACATTTTATCGCAGTTCCTTCACATTTGCGAAAATTCCGGGCCTCTAATTATAGCTGAATTCTAATAAACCCACAGTATATTAAATAATCTTCCTTTCTCGCCATGTTAACTTTTTCCATTTTATTCCTTCAAAATTAGTTTTAAAAAAATTTTTTTGGCAGGAATTGAGTATACAGTAGCCAATGTCACAGTTGCGGGGTTCGACTATAAGTGTATCAAAATTGTAATCAATAAATAAAATAAGAAAAGAAAGCTGTACGCGAAACTACATACGGTTGAAAACACAATGATTAACTATGGAAACGTAGCCAACGGTCACCTGGGATGAAAAGGGCTGGAGGAAATAAAGGGCACAATTCTATTTTTAGAACAACGTGTGCTTGGGTTTGATGAGGGAAGCGAGATGTCCAGACAGAAGCATGACTCACGTGACAGTGCTAGTGGGTAGGCACGGAGGAAGCGGGAGGGGTGTCGTCGCGAGGGGTGGACGTAAAATGTACATCCGGCTGTCAAGATAACAAATGCCTACTCCACAAGGTCACGTACATCACCGCAAGCCTGCTTCACATAGCCACGAATCTCGCTACAAGCCTGCTTCACATGACTCACCATACATGTTTCTACTCATAAAATTCACATTTTTCATGGAATTTTTTTGCAATTTTTTGACGGTTCTTCAAAAAATCTTCACTATAACCGTGTTTTCGCTATTTTCGTGTTCGCTATGATGGGATTCTACTGTATGTTATCTGACTACACTTAAAGGCATGTTCAGGCAAGTTGCTGACAAGAAGACTGTATTCCAGTGGACTACCTTGCAGGCAAGTGGCGAGTGAGCTACAATTGACCTTAGTGGTGTGATGCGAAATGCGATCCTAGCACAATATAAAGATAGTTTTTTTTTTTTTTTTTTTTTTTTTTAATCTCTAGTTCCAGGCTTTTGGTGACATTTAGGTGTGTGCCTGGCCCTGTATACCATTTGAGATAAGCTGTTGGAAACTTTTATGCTAAGCTAAGTAGAGTGTCTAACTAAGATAACAGGGTACCTGCTAGGACACTACCACTGGTCATACTAGGGGACACGTAGAGGTAGTCACGAGAGGCCTGAATGGAATTCAGAGTTTGGAACACGAGCCAATCACATTGCTTGGTGTAACATAACAGCACCACTGTAAGAGGAAATAGTCTAAGTCCAGGAATTTGAACGGTGAATATTATCGGAGCATAGCCTTGTTTGGTTTCATTTGAATCAGAATTTAATTTCAAACCACTTTGCTCTCTTGGTGTTTGACGGTAAATGCAAGTGTTTAAAAGTTATGCTTGGTGAAATCAGCCCTCGCCTTTTTGAGGAGTGAGCAAAGATTAGCGGGCCACCTGGCTGGCGCATGGGTGAAGCTGGGTGGGGGAGGCCAAAGACAGCAATTTCCAAGAAAATGGTGAAGGACATGGAGTGTATGAACCTTTAACATCCTGGTGCTTCGGCGCGAATTTAGTTTTATATTTATTTTAATAATTTTAATTGTTAAACTAGGCAGTATGCTATACCATGGTAATCATAGTAAATTACTGAATTTTTCTATGTTAAAAAATTTCTTTTATATCTTTTGCAGTTGAATTTAGACAAAATAGATATTTATATGAGATCATGCTAGAACCTTCTAGAACATTCCCCGGAAACGTGATCGTAAACAGGGGAGGCAGGCAGTTTGGACGGCAGAGAGGGCTTGGCCGCGGGACCGCTAAGATGGTATAGGGAGTGCGTCCTGAAGGGAGCGGAGTTTTTTCTGAAGTACAAGCCAAATGAAATATCGGTATCCGGGGAGTGTTCTAAGGTGGCGTGTCGCCCGCTGATTTGTTTTTTTTTATTTGCTGTTAAATAGTTGAGCTGTGATAAGAAAAGAAAGAAAAATAATAAAACATTTCGTTTAAAAAAGTGTGAAATCTTTGACTAAATTCATTTTTCCTAGTCGTTTTTACGGACCCACTTAAGACCCCTGAGATAAGAGGACGCTCATTCCTGACCGGCACACAAAGAAAAAATTAATATAAAGGTTAACGTGGCTGTATGTACCACCACATACGTTTCTGGCGCCAAACGTGGGGCCCGAGAAGGAAATACGAGTACGACTCGGAGGACTAGAAAAAAATAGACGCTGCTCGACGTCGGGACGCTGGATCTTCAGAACAGGGACTCCTGAACCCCTGCAAACATCATAGAGCCACAGGACATCAACTATTCCAGTACCAGGAGGGACACACAGAACTTCGTTCCAGGATCATCATTCACCAGTTAGCCGACGAGGTGCTTCGAGAGCTAGCCACCGTCCAACCGCTCGCCTAGGCTGGGGCGTTTGCGTAATAAAAATAATGTTGGCCGGGTAACTGGAGTATGATTCTCAGTGAGGGTGCATGATTGCCGCCGGAGGTGCTTGGTATGACCAGTTGCAGTAAAAAAACCAATAATTTTTTTTTTAGTGTTTTTCTGTTGCCTTTGTTGTTATGAAAACTTTTTTTTGTCTTTGTATGTGTGTAAATTTACGAATACCAATGTTCGTTTAATGGCAGATGAGATAAGTGTTTACAATTGTCCTTAGTTCTTTGACAAATACACCAGACGTGATAGGAGTAACGGACCGCTGGTGCATGGCCATTAGGGGGAAACCTGAACGTTTATAAAAGGATTGTGTACTCTGGAAATTTGACTGTTTGTCGTTGTGAGATAACATCGCGGAGATGTCGGGAACAGATACGGAAACACAAATTAGCTCTCCAGTACACAGTGAGAATGAGGGGTTGGGTGTGTCATTCCTGGGGGGTGACGGTACAATGACCTTGGAACTAGGGGAACTAAACCGCGACACGCCTAACACTATCAGCTTCAATGCGTTCCTGCGAACTCTCGTAGCAGAAAATCGTGAAATGATGAGGCAAATGATGGAAAAAAGTAAGGCGGAGAACCATGAAATCATGAAAGAGGTCAGGTGGGAAAATTGCGAAATCATGAGGGAACTTAGGGCAGAAAATCGCGAAGCAATGGAAAAGCTGAGGACTGAAAACGCCGAAATGTTGAAAAAAATCGTGGACGATTTTAGGACCGAAATAAATGTGGTAATGAAAAGTATGGTGGTTGAAGTAGTGGCTGACTCAGTCCTCAGGGCTGTAGAGCGGGCTGTAGCAAAGTTAGGGGGAGATATCAGTATAAGGAATGCCGAGTACGTGCACAGTGCGATAACAGACATACACGCAAAGAATGCTGAGAGCAAGCTAATCTTGGAATGAGAGATACAGTGCGTGAAAATAGAGGTTACGCAACTAGTTGACCGCGTCATAGACGTAGAGAATGAAGTAGTAATGTGCAACGGGACGATCGAGAAACAAAAGGGGGAAGTGAAGAAACTGAGTAAAAGTGTATATACTGCGCGGGAGGAGATATGTACAAAGGGAAATAACAACCGAACTAGACACAATTGCGATGAGGCTGAAAAAGGCTGAACACATGATAGTTGAATTACACAGCACATGCAGTAGCCGGGATGAGGAAGTAGGTCACGCGAGCATCCGCTTGAAGCGTAATTACAGTGAGGGCGACATACCAAAGTTCAGAGGGGAGCGGGGTGAGCACCCTAAGAAACACTTAGAACAGTTGAAAGACTTCTTTAATATGTATGACTGTCGCGATCAGGAGAGACTCATAGTTGCCAGGCGATCTGTAACGGGAAAAATGCCGTAATTGGCTACTACTACAAGATAAAGATGTTACCGATTACAGCCAATTCGAGAGTGAATTTTTTGGCGGAATATTGGGACACAAAAACACAGGGTACTAACAGGGCAGTGCTCTATCATGGGACGTGCAAGGTGGGTGGATTAGAAGCACATCTCAGTCAGGTGGTCGAACGCTCAAGGTACATTGATCAGCCGCTAACAGATGCAGATATAGTGATGCTAGTCTACGCCCAGACACCGCTGGAAGTGCAACAAATACTTATAGGTAAAAAGACAGAAACGGTGGAACAATTGAGAAAGGTACTGCAGGAATTAGATAGGATGGGGACATTAGGGGGAGTTGGAATACGACCAAACAGGGAACACCAGTTTAATTATGTAGCAAATGATACACGTGGTGCTCAGGATAGCTGGCGTGGGCGGAGATATGAAAGGGAAAGGGAGCATGGTTCATGCGAGAATGACTGGCGAGCAGGTGCGTGCGACCGTCGTGTGGAACAGGCGTACGAGGGAGAAAGAGAGGAAGGAGGAAGGCAACAAGGAGTGAACGGAGGGGGAGGTAGGAGTAGTGAGCGCTGGCACGCCCCAGGCGAGCAAGGACAAGGAGAGGGGGGTGCGCAGAGCAGGCAGCGCTGTGTTGCAGGAGCGAGCGGCAGACACAATGGTCGATGGTACGTGCAAAACAGACATATGGGAGCGAGAGGTGAAAACACGCAGCGCCGGTTTGCGTCACGTTACGAATCCAATCTCGACTATCAGCAGGGAAACGGGCGTGGTCGCGCGGCATAGGCAGCCAGGCCGAAGCGACCAGTGCACATGCACGCATGCACATGGTTGCCACCATGCACACAGACGACAGAACGTTTTTGTTGTCTGAAGAGGAGGAAAGAGGCTGTAGTATAGCAGTACCGGAAGTCAGGTGTCGAATTGGAAAACATGAGGTTGATGTGTTATTAGATTCTGGGTCGGAGGTATCCGGGATATCGCAGCAGTTCGTTGACACTCTGAGTAGAGAGGGAAGTAAGTTTCCCACGCTGCCGGTGCCACAAGTCACCATTATAGGAGCCACAGGGGGAAAGAGTAGGAAAGTTAACCAACAAGTTTTTGTGACTTTAAAAATAGGGAGTGATGAGTACCAGACTACCTGCCTAATCATTCCACTGCTAACACGTGAGATTATTTTGGGCACTGATTTTATGCAGTTTTTTAATGTTATAGTGGATTTCACTGAAAATGTCATAAGTCTGGGGGTCGTAAGGTACCCATGATACAGACGGTACATAAGGCTGATGACAAACGTCATGAGTCATTACACATTGCCCTTATGGCTGAAACGGATCTGAAAGCCACCGGATATATGCTAGCTGGGGTTGCCAACACTAACACGAGGAACGACCTTCACGACGATTACAACCCGAGCTCCACGGTTAGCTGGGAGGATATAGTGAGTGACGTCATGACATGCTGCCAGGCCGGGTCGTGGGAACAGAGGCGAGCGGTGACTCATCTGTTGTGCGAATTCCGCGATGTTTTTTCCGATAAGCCCGGGCGCACAGCTGCGTATGAAGCCAGGATACTGGTCACTGATGACAGTCCACTGAGGCAACGCACGTATCCTATCCCGTGGTCTTGCCGGGCTGAGGTAGAGAAGCAAAAAAGTGACATGGAAAGAGACGGCATTAATGAAAAAGGGAATAGCCCTTTCGTTAATCCACTCGTGTGTGTCAGGAAAAGAGACGGGACGGTGCGTGTCTGTCTCGACGCACGTGGGCTGAATTCCCGGATTACCGCAGATAGACAGTCACCTGTAGAACCGGAAGAGCTATTCGGGGTGTTTCAAGGGACGACATTCAAATCAACTACAGATTTCACCAAGGGCTTTTGGCAAGTCCCGCTCCACCCAGGGGATAGGAAGTACACTGTGTTCTTGTACAAAGGATGTAGCTACCAATTCTGCGTACTACCTTTTGGACTCTCAAATAGCGTAGGGGAATTCTGTAGGGCGGAAGACATGTCCCTGGGGCCGGAAGTACTCTCGTTTGCACACACCTATGTTGACGACTTGCTGATAGCTAGTGAAAGTTTCGAAGATCACCTGGCACACTTGAAGATGTTATTCGAACGGCTGCGAGTGGTTGGTATGAAATTGAAGCTGGATAAATCATGGTTGTTAAGGGAGGAAGTTGCTTTCCTTGGGTTCGTCCTTAACTCATACAGTATCAGACCAGACCCAAGCAAAGTAGATATAATCCACAGGTTCCCCGTAATGTAAAAGAACTCTGAGGATTTTTAGGTATTTGTAATTTCTATAGAAGGTTTGCCGAACAGTTTGCCAGGGAAATAGCTCCCCTCCTGGAGTTGTTAAAGAAAGGAAAGGCGGGGCAATGGACGGCTGGATGCCAAGATAGTTTTAGGGCTGCAAAACAGCTGTTCAGTACTGAGTGTTTGGTTTACCACCCAGACTTTAGCAGGGAATTCTATCTTAATGCAGATGCTTCTGGCTATGGACTGGGGGTGAAGCTATTCCAGAAAGACGATGGAGGAAATGAGAAGTTGCTAGCCTTTCTCAGTCGTTCACTGACAAGCGCGGAGAAATCCTACACCGTCACGGAGCGATAGTGCCTGGCCGTGGTGTGGGGACTCAACAAGCTGCGCAAGATCGTAATTGGACATAAGGTCATCATTTTGTCCAATCATCATAGCTTATCATGTAGGTTGATGGGTAGCAGGCTGACTCGCTGGTGTCTGGCGCTGCAAGAGTATGACCTGTCCATTCAGTACGTGTCTGGTAAGAATAACGGGGATGCCGACCTGCTGAGTAGAATGGTGGTCACAGATGATGATGTGGTTGTGGAGGAGAAGGCTAAGACTGGATTGGTCATGGCGCGTATCACTGTGGAGGTTGACGAAGAATTAGTAGGGCAGTTCAGGGATATTGGCATGGCACAAAGAGAAGACGCCGCATGGGGAGATGTCATCAGTGTGTTGGAAGCCAATGACAATGACCTGTCAGATCCTGTAGTGAGCAAACTCTTTAACTGGTATTGCCTACAAGATGGCGTTTTGTTTCGTAAGGCAGTTATGGAATCGGAAGGGAGGGGGGGGTGGCGCATATGTGTGCCTAAAGCCTGGGTCCGTGCTCTAATTGCCCATGTCCATAAGAGAACGGGAAATTTTGGAGAAAAAAAAACGTTTTGTCTGCTCCAGGTGAGCTATTACTGGAACAACATGGCGAGGTCAGTCAGACAGACAGTCAGCTGTTGTACTTTATGTCAGCGCTCCAAGTTCCCTAATCGGAGCTGGGAGGGACCTTGGAATGCAATCATTCCCGAGGGACCCCTGGACCTCCTGTCTGTGGACCTGTTCGGCCCCCTCCCACCATCTAGGGGTGGCGTGAAACACGTTATTGTCATCCTGGATGTGTTCACGAAGTTCACAGTTTGTTATCCGCTGAAGCGAGCAACGGCGGCATCATGTGTTGAATGTTTGTTGAACAGATATTTCCCTATGCACGGTGTAGCCAAGCGGGTACTGAGTGACCAGGGCACACAGTTCACCGCCGATTTATGGAAATGGGAGCTGTTGTGGAAGGGAGTTGACGTGGTGTACGCCTCAGTACGCCATCCTCAGAGTTCGCCAGTCAAACACTGTATGCGTGAAATAGGGAGACTACTACGTTCTTACTGTTATGACAGACATGCCAGTTGGGCGGATGCCATCCCCCTGATCAACCAGTTTCTGAATCTACATATACATGCCAGTACTGGGTTCTCCCCGATGGAGTTAGCGAAGGGAAGCGTAGCGCGCGACTCGTTGGCACACATAGATGTTTTCCCACCTGAACCAGCTGTGTCGGTAGAGAGCAAAATGGAGACTGTAAGGGCCAAGTTACGTTCGGAAGCAGAGAGGAGGCGCAGACGACAAGGCACAACACCAAACCCTTTTCAGGTGGGGGATAAGGTGTTGTTAAGAGTTAAGGAAATGAGTAAGTTGTTTTAGCCGTACGACGGACCCTATGCAATAACTAGGCAAGTAGGCCCTAACTCATTGGAGCTGAGTCGTTTGACAGAAGGGAAGGAATTGAAGGGTATCTACAATTCATATCGTCTTAAACCCTTTAAGTCTGCATGATGTAGCTGTGGGCGGGAGCGCAGCAAGTACCAGGCGTGAGTACGGTCGTTGGGGTTTGAATGAAGAGGTAATGTTTGTGTTGTCTATATTATATGCGTGGTTGCATGGGAGGAAATAAAACAGAATGACCTTACACTGCCATGCACTCGTTATAAATCAAAAATAGAAAAATAAAGAAAGTTGGTGTACATATTAAAGTGGATCTATCTACAAACAAAGTGTAAGGTGTCTTCATGTTTTGTGCAATTAGTGTGTATTTCAGGGTATTATAATATGGAAGTGTATGTATGGAGAATGTTAACTGTGATAAGGTGGGCTGAAATAATTTATATTTACGTAATTACGGATGTTCTAGCAGGTCATTTCGACACATTTGTGTCTGAGTTTATTTTCCTTCTGTTGTTTGTTGGTCAACCGTACTGTTTTATTTATAAAAAAAAAAGAGAAAAATAGTTTAAGCTGCATTTTAAACTATTTATCTGGGGGGTTGTGATGCGAAATGCCAACCTAGCACAATATAAAGATTGTTTCTTTTTTTTTTTTAATCTCTAGTTCCAGGCGTTTGGTGACATTTAGGGGTGTGCCTGGTCCTGTATACTATTTGAGATAAGCTGTTGGAAACTTTTATGCTAAGCTAAGTAGAGTGTCAAACTAAGATAACAGGGTACCTGCTAGGACACTACCACTGGTCATACTAGGGGACGTGTAGAGGTAGTCACGAGAGGCCTGCCTGGGATTCAGAGTTTGGAACCCGAGCCAATCACATTGCTTGGTATAACATAAGGGCACTACTGTAAGAGGAAATAGTCTCTGGGTGTTTGATGGTAAATGCAAGTGTTTAAAAGTTATGCTTAGTGAAATCAGCCCTCGCCTTTTTGAGGAGTGAGCAAGGATTAGCGGGCCACCTGGCCGATGCATGGGTGAAGCTGGGTGGGGGAGGCCAAAGACAGCAAGTTGCAAGAAAACGGTGAAGGACATGGAGTGTATGAACCTTTAACTTCCTGGTGCTTCGGCGCGAATTTAGTTTTATATTTATTTTAATAATTTTAATTGTTAAACTAGGCAGTATGCTATACCATGGTAATCATAGTAAATTACTGAATTTTTCTATGTTAAAAAATTTCTTTTATATCCTTTGCAGTTGAATTTAGACAAAATAGATGTTTATATGAGATCATGCTAGAACCTTCTAGAACATTCCCCGGAAACGTGATCGTAAACAGGGGAGGCAGGCAGTTTGGACGGCAGAGAGGGCTTGGCCGCGGGACCGCTAAGATGGTGTAGGGCGTGCGTCCTGACGGGAGCGGAGTTTTTTCTGAATTACAAGCCAAGTGAAATATCGGTATCCGGGGAGTGTTCTAAGGTTCCGTGTCGCCCGCTGATTTGTTTTTTATTTTGCTGTTAAATAGGTGAGCTGTGATAAGAAAAGAAAGAAAAATAATAAAACGTTTAGTTTAAAAAAGTGTGAAATCTTGGACTAAATTCATTACTTTCTAGTCGTTTTTACGGACCCACTTAAGACCCCTGAGATAAGAGGACGCTCATTGCTGACCGGCGCACAAAGAAAAAATTAATATAAAGGTTAACGTGGCTGTATGTACCACCACAGTGGCCACACATTCCCAGGCCCTGATCGTTCAAACTATTCACAGCCTTGATCATGGGCTGTCACATGGTTGCCACCCTGTTTAAGTTCTGTGACATGTTCCTCACCTGAAGTCCCGGCCAGAATGCAAGGAGTGCGTCCATGAAGTTCCTCGAGTTTGTGTTGGGGCGGTGCATATGGACATCTATCAGCATGGGGCCTTGGCTGATGTACTTCATCACTGCTGAGTAGTGCTGCCAATATAAAGCAAACAGAGTTATTTTTAACATTGTTTACATATGACAGTTGTTAAGATCATCCAAAAAAATTATTACAATTGGAAAAATCGAAAATACAAGCTCAATGGAATAAGGTTTTAATGTATAGATAATCATAACTTCTGAATTACTTAATTAAACCACATTCAATAATAACTTCCATAAAGATGTCCCTTTTTTTTTTTAATGTAGTGAGGAACATAAATTACTGATTGTCATAGAAATGTTAAATAATCAAGTAAAAACTAACAAGGTTTTATTATAACATTTGACATTCAATAAAGAGCATGGAAATCTACTTATGGTACAATTCAGAAATGCTTAACTAAACCAGCTAAGAACAAACTAAAGATGTAAACTGTATTAAGGAGAGAACCTTGTTAAAGCGGCCAAGATAACGCTCGTCTCCCAGCAGAATGTAGGCCTTGAGGCAGTACTCGTAGTAGGAGTCTATGCCAGCACCGACCCCAGAGTCTCGCCGCACCCAGTCCCCAGAATGAATGTTGAGGACTGTGCCCATCAAGTCAGAAGAACGGTGCCTTATCCTCCATAGCTCATCCATGGCCCGGTGAGCTTTCTCCTGTAACAGCACAATGTGCATGTTTACCCTGCAACTTACTGCTACAACATACTGTACTCTGAACACCATATTAATTAGATTACAGAAACAGTACTCCGCAAAAAAAATGTATGTATGCTTAGCTTATGCATAAAAGCAGCACAAGTGGTGAGAAACAATTGGGATCATATGTAACAAAATGTTTGTTCATACATACAGTACGTAGTTACAACTGGATGCAATAAGAAACATTTGCCCACTGTTAAAACACCAGAAAAATGTTTACTAATAATGTTTATTAATACTATATTATGCCAGAAAAAAAGAAAATTTTATAAAATTCACATAACAGAATACTGTATTTTCTGCCCACAATTTTGTGGTGCTTCATACATAGTGTCCAAATAAATGTTTCCTCACAACATAAGCTTTTTTGCTATATCTACCATTGATATCTGTTTAATTTATCCCACAAAAAACATTTTATCTGTTTAATTTACCCCACAAAAAACATTTTATCTCAGACTGTTTCTTCCTGCTTATTAGATATGGCATATTTTACTTGCTTGTCAGATAGCTAAAAGGTAATTTTAAAAACTTCTTTTCTGTCACTGGTCCAATGAAAATGAATGAAATTTAACAAAACTGTTTCGAGAACAACGGTATATACACCCTACGTGGCGTCGAACTGTCGTTGCTGACCTCAAAGATGGGTTCCCCAGTGAGACGAGACAGGGCTGCAAGCTCCAGGATCATGGTGCCAGCGCAGGCAGTACACGTTTCGCGTGACGCGTCAAGACGGGAGCTCTTCAGCCCGTATTTAAGGTTCACCTATGACAGGTCAGATCAGACACATTGTCACAAACATGAGAATACTGAGTGTTACAGAATACTTCCAGGTTTCAGTTCTGCATGGCACTGCTCTGACCATTATGCTTTATGACTACTAAATGTTTGACTGCATATTAATCAAATTTACTGTGGCCAACATGTTCAGAACTGAGCTGTCAGCTGTTTTCCATCCGTTTCCAATGCTAAAAATACTGTAGACACATACTAATAACCTTTAAAGTATAAAAAGTAAATGGTCAGGTTGAGAAAATATTGCTCATATGTAGAACATTAGCTAGTATAAATTATTTTATTACATACAAAAAAAGCCAAACTTTTCAATTTGGTAGTGAGAATTATTTAAAGGTACTATATTTCATTTGGGGTGCTATATGTTTGGGATAAGCCAACTAGTGAAATTAATCACAATTAAATGCTACCATTTGTCTTTTACTCTCAATCTTAATTAATGCAACCACCATGGAATCAGTAGTCCACAAGTGATACTACTTTCGTAAACAGCAATACCTATATTGTGTGTGATTCTCAGCCACAAGTTAAAAAAAAACTTGCAGACACCATACAGGAGAGAATAATTTTGCTGTAAAAAAACTGTATGTAGACACATACCATTACTGGTAAAAAACCAAAAGCAAGGCACTTCTGTTTTGTACCATTTTGCATGGCAAACTGCAGTGGCTTCATTATCTCAAGTCACAATAACATCTGTGACATTGGTATGACATGATTTTGTAAATTCAGTACTGTACTGCTATAACTCATGGATTTATTTAAATGAAACAAAAACCCATTCCATTGAATCTGTTATTTTTCTGGGACCAAAATAGAAGTTTGTAGTAACAAAATGTGTGTTAATGTAGTACTTTAATAACAGTTAAGCATCACTGTAAATAGCCTATGGATAGGTTTGCTTTCAAATATATGACATTATTCTAATAAAACTGCATTAGTTTGTCAATGTTTAAGTTGCACTTAAGTTCTGACCATAAAATGTTACATCATAACATCATAGTGTTGAACCACCAGTCAAGTTCATCATACAATCCCACAATACACATGCATTTTTTTCTTCTATTTTTCCCACCATCTTACATCTCTCTGAAGAAGGAATACCACAGACCAAACTCAGGGCCATACTTAATAGGGTTGTTCCTATTAAACTTTTTCCCCTACAAGAATTTCTGAAGAGATTGAAATTCTCTGAAAGGGATGAAAAATTGAGGAAATGTGTAAGGCAAACATAATGTGAAAGAAAATAAGAGTATTTTTTCATTTGCTTCACATTTCTGATCTTTCAATATAAGTACAGTATGTCATTAACTCGTGTAAAGTAGACTGTATGGTAAGAAAACATCTTAAAAATGGAAGGAAAATAAGTGTATGGTACGAAGCAGCATTTTATATTTTCACCTCACAAAATTTTTAAGACTGTACGGCACTGACCCCACTGCACCTATAGAGGACCTCCTGAAGATAGAGCTTTACGACTGACTCACCCGGCCATGGGGGATCCCGGTGGTGGTGTTGAAGGCTGGCAGCAGCCGGTAGCCAAGGTCCTTGGCCATATCGAGCAACTCCCCGCGGTACCACTGCATTACCCCTGCCCTCTGCTGGAAGTACTCTGCAAGAATGTGGCTGGATAGCAGTCCCCTACCAAACATAATCATCTTCCTTGAACCACATGCAAATCTACAACATAGGGTTCTAAAATTTACATAAAAAATTGTAAAAGGAACACCCAAAAAAATATCAGGTTTCACACCCTATCCCAATTTTTTTCCAGTCCTTTTTCTAGGAAATTAAAAAAAAATTAATAAAGAGGTTATGAGGAATGGTAATGCAGTGTACGATAAAAGAATTGCAACCATTTTCAGCCATGATAAATGCAAGAACTTATTTTTCTCTACATTTTCTTCAAATCAATATAAATGAAAGGAAGAGGCAGCTAGGCTATCATTACAAACAAAAGACAGAAGCACAAGTACTTATGTTTTGGTACTTGACAGATACACACGAATACAGAGGACGACACAATCGCGGAAGCTGTACTGCGATTATGTGTCGTCCTCCGTATTCGTGTTCTCTTCAAATCAAAATTTATTTAAAGCAAATTATTTATGGTTTCTGAGAAAAGTATCATTATTTCAAGGCGTGAACTCAAGAGCTGGCTGTATTTTACTTTTTGTAATATGTATCTGTATCAACAGAAAACCCAGATTTGCGATTCAAAAACTAAAAACAGTTTAATCATTTTTAATTTCTACATATTTTCTGTAGTTTTTTTTATGAAAGTTTAGAAAAATATATTACTTTATTTTATACACTTCTTTTTTTCCAATTTTTCTCTGCTTCAAAACCCTACACAAATTTCAAAACAACACCAATTATACTTGGAAATATGTAGCCACCGACAAACATGACAGAACACAGAAGAAATGATGACTATACAACAGCAATATTTTCAAAGTGACAGCTTGACGTGCCACCACATAAAATATACCTATATCTGGTGAAACTCTTAAAAGCATCTCATAAAATAACATAATTTCAGATGTAGTTGTATTGCAAAAATCATGACATTCCTCTCAAAGCTATGCAATTCAAGCGTTATTCACTGTAAAACAGAACCTGCAGAAGAATGGTATATTATTATTTTTATGCAAAGGTCACAACTCTTATATATAGCATCTATTGTAGAATTTTTTTATGTGCAGCAGCCATAACAACCACAATAATATAAATTATAAAGACAGAAAATAATACATATAATCCAGTAAGCTGGTAGCATTAGAAGTGGTTGACACAATATGATCTGACGACTACAAGTCGCATGCCATTTTAAATATGATGAAGATTCCAAGTGTAAAAACAGAAATGGAAGATAAATCATGCTGAGGATGTAAGAGATGAATTACATCACATAAAGTATGAATGAATAAATATCAGAATACTGTACTGTACTTATCAAGATAAGAGTTGTACTACACTTGTAACATATTCATACACTTCTCTAATCTCCCTCACGGTGGTTTACCTAGAACTTTGGCTATGTTGCAACGTCTTTAAAAAGTGTTTTTTTAAGAAACCATCATGTTTGTCCCAAATATGTTTCCTTATATTGATATTCAGGAAATCACTGACTGGTAGCCTGTACGAGCATCCACTGGCTAACACGTAGAGAGAATGTGACCCTTGGTTCACATACCAGCACCACCTTTACTGTTCCCACACGCTCCTGGACCTCAAGACACAGGTAAAACTCAAAATTTTATTAAATGACACTCACCCAAGAACCCTGATGTTAGTCTCGAACACAGAAACAACAAAATCACTGTCAAATGTGACATCCTTGATGACCAGCTTCACAGCACGCTCAAACTCCTGTAGATCTCCCAGAACCTGAAGCACATAGACATCTTCATTATTGACAACAACCACACCAACATTCTACTGTTTCAAACAGGCTCCTTACACACACTCATCTCTTCATCTACAGACAACTAACATGCACTACAGCCTGATCACTAATTAAATTATAATACTGAAATTACACACACTGTGCTGGACATAATTTGTGACTCCCAGTGTATATTCACTGTATGACTAAAAATGTAAGAAATAAAAGAAAGAATGAACACTTATGGACTGCACTTACTCTGGTCTGGAACTCAAGCTCATCAACTTTCTCATCAAACCCCACCCCACTTTCCTCTCTCATCAACCCCTTCCACCTATCTTGCCACTCTCTCATTTTCATCAACACTCACATCAAATCAATCACACCCATACAATTTCTCTCATCAACTCTCTCTCTCTCGTTCTTCTGTTAACTTGTTAACACTCTCTCACTCACAATTCCACACAAGCCACCATGTTTAAAATGTTCAAACAAGGCCAGATAATATTGAGATGTTTTACCAAACTTAACTTCATGCCCCTAAGCAGTTACTACACAATAAAAAAGCAAGTTTACACCTGTTCAGGCAAATAAACGTGTCCTTACACGAAGAACTAAACCCTTTTTGGAACCAGCTTACCAATGCAGCCAATTAATAATGCAATATAAATTTTGTATTCCATGACAGGAAGTTGTCAAAAATACATGCTTGCACGTAAGCAAGGCAATATGTAAACACTTACCACTAATGTATCCAGTGCATCAATCAGTGTCAGAGAAAAGCTGAAATCATACCAAGTAAGATTAAATGCATTAACTACATTATTCCACTATCAGCAGCACCTGTACATTGGTACTGTATTAAAATATTTCAACACAAAAGATGTCCCATCTGTTTAACCCTATCTCACTAGTTTACATAAGGGTATACACATTTTTTTAGAAATTAAGTTTTTCAGATAGTTGTGAAATACAAGGGAAAGATATTTGAGAGCTCATTGAATATAGAAGAACATAAAAAGGAAATATGAAGGAATAGAACACCAGATCCTGCTGTGATTTCAGATTGTATTCTTACTATGTTTTAGTAAATCAACACGCATTTTGCCATAAGAAATGTTCACACACTTCTAACAAAAATGCAATTAAAAGTGTGTTTAACTCAAGCAGCTGGCAGTAATTTTTAATAGCAGAAAGCTTTCTCAGTAACATCACCACATCACCAGCTGAACCCAACACAATTCGACACAATTTTAGCATTCTCAGAACTGGAGTCATGAGTTGCTGATGTGAAAATGTGTTACATGAGAGGTCATGTTAATGTATCAAACACTGCTTCCAAGACTGGTTTGTTAGTTCCAGTACACACTAAAATTGTTTCGGAAGACTATTATACCTTCATATGTTTATTCTCTATACCACATATTTAAAGAGTACCAGTAATTCGCCACTTAACTGTTCCAAAAACAATACAAAATCTGTTCACTGCATAACGAGCTCTGTATTTCCCCCCACTTTTAGCCAATTTGTACTTTTCTATCACCTGTTTTCATGAACATGGCAGTGTAAGCAATAAACAGTACTCGAAAGTTAATAAACAGTACTCAAAAGTTAATAAACAGTACTTAAAAGTTAATAAACAGTACTCAAAAGTTAATGTCGAAGGCAACAATAAAACACAAATTTTGTTATTCATATATTACTTTGCCCTGAACAACTGGTTAAGGATATTTAAAAACAAATTTTCCCCAAATCACAAATGTTAGCACTATTAAAACTATGTTATGAACTTACTGGACAACATGATCTAATGTACATGTTTTAACAAAATACATGCAGTGTGGGCTGGCAAACTCTGGCCCCTGTTTGTCTTTTTAAATTATTACGTACTTGATTATAAAAGCAATAAATTAATTTTAAATTTTACACTAAAACTTTTATATTGTCCACTTTTCACACTAACACCTTGCTCTTAAATATAAACACTACGGGGGGAAAAATTGCAGCATAATTGTGGAAGAAATACAATAAAAACGTCAAAGATGTAAACAGAATGCTGAGAAAATTATAAAAACTTCAATGAGAATTAATCAAAAACATGGTTGTAGACTAAGAATACAAAAAACAGAGGCTGCAACATTTTTCCTTAAAACTGATGGGAATTCATTTCTCACTATAACATGCCACCAAAGTTACTTCTGGTACCAGGTACTAACCAATTTTTCATGAATACTAAAGTTCTCTGAAAATAATGTTTGCTGTGAACAGCCGAAGCATAAAGAAAATTTCTATACTGAAGTATGTGCAGTACTTCTGAAATAATAAATTTTTTGTAACAAACAATTTTAATGTCTGAGCTTGCCATTTTAAATACACATACTTTTAAAAGGCTCAAAGTTGGCTGTGGTAACATCTTGTCAATAGTGATATCTCTACAGGGAACCCACTGGCTCTGATAAGATAGGAAAGCAGGAAGGAATATACATGGCATGAAGTTAGAAACCATGCTAGCATTTTTCAGGGGGGCCAAGCAAGAAATGGAACCTGGGTCTTCCAAAATGCACGTCCAATGGGACCACTGCATCAACTGCTCGGATTAATTTGGGTACAGAAAAGCATGTTTTTTTTCTAAACTAGAAGAGTACGGAAATGACTAAGTCATAATTTCCGAGCAAAGTAGATAGGCACTAGTTTGGCCACGTCTATACTCACTTGCCGAGGGTGTCGTCAATATCCCCGCGGCTGGGTTCCCGGTCACGCCAGCGGCCCCGGCAGCTCAGCGGCATCAACTCATCCGCTGGATACGCATTCTCCTGCAGTCCACAGAACACACGTGTCATGACTTCCCACGCACAACACCAGCATGCCAAGCAACTAATACTGAATAGGCTGTGCTACTGATACTGTGGCACTATACGGCTTTCATTAAGCTTTGAAAATTTATGTCTTCGTGTTGAAAACACATACTGTACTACTGTATAATACAGATGAAACAACACAATGCTGAATATCAACTGCACATAGTTTCATCTTTTATACAAAATATTATTAATAGCCTTATATTACAGTGTCACTGAAGTAAAAAAAAAAAAAAACAACAAACAAATATAATGATGAATAATATATCATTATGAAATTATAATACATGATGGTATTAAAAAAACCTTAATGGTAAGCAATCTACCCAAGTAGCTCATCTAATAAAGCACTTGTTCTCAAAACTTATATCTTGCTAATGTAACATTTTGTTAAGAAAATTTCTTATTGTAATGAATTTTTTACAACTTTTCAATTGCGGACCAGAAATATAGTGGGCTGCCATAACAGTTACAGTTGTAAGATACATATTTGCATGGTCAGTAATATTTACACAAATATTGTTGAAACAAATCCATAAGAAACTGCTGATTAAAAATTGATATAAAAAAAAAGAATTAAAAAACGAAGGACTTAACCAAAATTCATGAGAAATTTTAGATGTATTGTACAGTATCGTACAGGTATTTAGGCATGTAAATAATCTCCAATACTACTGCGAGCAGAGGGTGGTCACCAGTTGGCCAACAATGAGTTATAAGATCAATACGGTACAACAATACCGTACTGTGGGATTTGAAAATATTCTGATTTGGGTGATACATGGTATGTTGACAGTACACAAAAAGTAACAGAAGGTAACGTAAAGGTAGAGGACTACAGACACATAGGCTTACTGAAGTTTTGTACATACCATATATGCTTGATACGCATGATAAAACATGTCCCGTGCCTCTTCCCTGTGAAAAGCCAAAAACCACACAGTGTATCAACCATTAACAAAGCTACAACTATTGGTTCAATGCAAAATAAATCGAACAAAGAAAGCTGCAGTTACTCACTGTTAACTACTATAAACAGAACACTCTTTTTAAAGCCTTACAAACAAGCATTAATTATCAATACAAAATATTTTCTTGAGCTGTTTCAGATGTTACATTTTTGAGGTTGATGAAATGTATATGTGATTATTAGCCACACAGCAATGTTAATAACACCTAGCAGAAACAATGAAATTGACTGAAAGGTAAAATTAAGCTGGACCTTAAGAATACCCACTTTACAGTGAATGAAGTACAACGAACATTATGTCAAAAGTAGCCTATTATTTATTACTGAAAAAGCGTTCTGTCAATTCACTTTATCCACATATTTTTCAGTCAAACCTTTTCTGAGTAATGACTCTGTGCTCAATATCAAAGTCATTTATAACAGATACGTAACATTAAAGAATTTCATTAAAATATATTTTACACTGCATATAACTTTCCACACAAGAAACCATTTTTATTTATTCATATCATGCATCATCCATTAAGATTTAGATAAGAAGCAAACTGTCTCCCGAATAAAAAGGCTTATCAAAAATATAGCATTGGATACAAAGTACATTAAAATAAAACTGTATTACAATATGTACAATAATGACTCACAACAAATATTGTACTCTGAATAATTATAAATAGTTTAGTGTGAAATGTATAAACTGTAATATAATCCCACACAAGCATAAAAATCAATATTACAAGTGCAACTATAATGCCTACAGAATGCATTTCAGACTACTAAGTTGTGATTTTGTTACATTATTTTGAAAATACAGTATTTATTTTTGTTGGCCTCGCTATTAGACACAATGAATGTTATACAATATCTTCAGTGTTTTATTTATATTACCACTAACGTGTTAAGTTTTAAGCAACACTGGTTTAAGGAGAGGGTAATTTAATTACACAAACAATTTGACTAAGGCCAAGGGTTCATTTTTATGCTGTTTTTGCAAGTTTAATTTTTATTCCCTGAAAGGGAGCAGATGTCGCGAAACTGTTACATAGGACTGTTGGAAATTATTTGTACCACGCATCACAATTTTTTCAAAACATTAGTTTACATAATCTTTGCTAATTATCGACTTAATTAAATTTTCTTTGAGCCAACAATTAGCAAAAATTATAAAAACTTATATTCTGAAAAACATAGGCTACACAATCCAAACTATTTCCAACATTTCTACGTAATGGATTTGCAATATTTGCTTCCCTTCAGGATATAAAAATTAAACTAATACAACAGAATAAATACGGACCCGTGGTCTTAATAGGCATCCTCAAGCCATGCTCTTTTAAGGAGGCTGCCTGTTTGTCTTGTAAATAGTGTTGCAGCGTGTTAGCAGAACACTTTTTCTCTAAGAAACTTCTCAGTGTGTTTCTAATGTGTGCATTTACGAAAAGAACAAACGCTTCAAACAATCTCGGAATACTAGTTTCAAAACATCGCGTTACTTAAACAATTTTGAACCCCTCAAAATAGCTAAAAAACGCTTTTTCAATCTACTATATATAAACAACTACTCACGCGAGTCATGTGAAACTACGATAGAAAGGTGTATTAGATTTAACTCAAAACTTTCCACCAATTAAAAGGTGGGGTCACCACTGCAAGTGTCAGTCAGGCGAGTGTTCGATACCACACCAGATGAGCTGGTCAAAATCGCCCTTGGTGCCGTGCCTTACTCACAAACACACGGCCATCAGGTACATGTCTTAACAGTTGAGCAATAAAAAAGGCAAGCCATAGGCTAGCTAAGATATGTGCATGTATCAATAATATCACATTTTTGTGCAGAGCACTAAGAAATTGGTGTGCACAGTTTTTTTAATCTTTTTTTTTCAATGACATTTTAAGAGTGTGTGGTGGATAAATAAACGCTGAAAACATCAATCGTTTCCTACGCTTTTCTTAAAGCCAATGTGGATAAAATACTTAATGACAATCCTAGGTAATGGTATTTGCCAACTTTATGAGTAAATATTTATCCAGGATTACTAATTCGTTACGTGTGATCTCTTGTGTTGCGCCGCAGTTAAATGCACGAGGTTCCAGCGTCAGAGATTGTGCCTCAGAAGTTCGTAACACTGGAAACTATTTTATTTAAATAGTTGGCTAAGCATTGTCTAGGATTGCTATTGTTTAATTTTCGCAAATTGGCTTAAAGAAACTTACAGTTTGACGCCGGCCGCAGGGCCAGCGTATGGGTTAAGCCCATAACGGCGCGAGTGTTCTTTTCCACCCACCCAAAAGCATTCTCAAACTCTCCCATAATCGTTCCGCAACCCCAGTGTGTATGCATGCCAAATCATTCAGTGCAAAGTGTATTGTATATCATACAGCAGTGTACAGTGTGTGCCGAAGGCCATCAAGGGTTACCATGTTCGCTATGTTTACTTTCATGTTTTCAGCAGACATTTAGAAATGCATCATTCACTATCAGCAAAATATGTAACGTAATTTATTATGTAATTTAGTGTGTGCCACTTTCGTAAGGTATTAATATTAATATTTCACATGCACGAGGTACCGGAAGTGTGTAAACCCCGTAGCGAGGCAAGGAGCTCCTAGCGGCTGCCTTCCTCGTGGCAGTTCGTCATAGTCTTCTGGAGAGGTAAGACGCCTGTCCGTGTGCTCATCATCTTTTGTTTCACTGATTGTTAGTTTTCCATAGTCTCGTTAGTATACCGGTTCACCTTTGCTTAGCACACGTTACCAGATATTCCCCATTGCATTGCACATCCGCTTAACTTAATAATTGCGACCATTTTTGGTATTTTTTAACTTAAACACAGCATCGACATTATCACCGCCACGTGGTTAGGGACTTTTGTATCGGGAGACATCGGCACTCATCTTTCACCATACGAGGTTCGTTTTGGTATTGTTTTATTCAGCATAATTTTGCACACGCGTTGCTAAGGTTATTTTGTATTTGTGTAACATTTTAAAGGCGTAATTCATGTTTTTGTGACCGACCACATGCAGGTTATGACATCGCCATTGTGTTCAGCATACATGTGAGCAGTACATTGTACATTCATTTCATTATCACGCACTCACGCAATTCATCTCGTTGAGAGCATCACTCTGTGTGCAGCGTGTTACGTGCCATTCACCCCACCACCGGTCTAGCATAGCTCGCCACGGTTTTCGTACTGTACCGCTAACATCACTTGTAGAGCCCTACCACACTACAACGTGCACGGGAACGGCTGCCTTGTGACACTTTAGTTAGGCACGTGCTCACCGCAACTCAACTCTCTACGCCAGCTTCCAAATGAACCTGACGGTCCATCATAGTGGCCGCCAGCCCCTCGCTGCTTAAGGAGGTGCACCTTCTGGTGTCGTAGACTCACCTCGTACACCAGCTCCACACTGATCACTCACCTACCACGTACGATATACCAGCAGGTTGTAGTCACTATGTAAAGTTCACTATCACGTGCACTATCATGTGCTTTAGGGTTATTGTTACTGCAAGGGATGCATCACTACGATTACCTCGCTGCGTGCGTAATTCAGACATTATTTTGGCACTGTGTACCGTAAGCGTAATAAATCATCTGTAAGTGAAATACTGTTTACATAATTTCTATAGACACCTAATATTGCCAGTATAAGCAACGTAAGTTATCAGGCGTACTGAGGGCCAACATCCAGTAAGTGTGTGGTTCCGGTATAGTCAGTGTCATATGTGTTAATCCATTCACGTGCTTTCACCACTCAATCACGCACATCAACGTGCCGAGCGTTAAGTGGCATTCAATCAATCACATCAACGCGTCGGGTGGGATACCGAACACACCACACCCTGAGGCCTAAGAGTCTCGAAGTGCAGTACCTGGGGAGTATTGCTGGCGCCCTTCACAGCGTAGTTCGCTATCCCGATCCCACCCAAGGTAGGCGTTAAGTGGCTTTCCCAAGAGGGGCTTGTGTGTTCTCATCAATACCACGGCAGGCAGCTTTCCCGAGGGAAGCATAGGGAAGTGTAGACAGCAACGTGTGCGTAGAGTACGTTAGGCCGAACATCGCGGTGCGCACGCAAATCGGGTGTGCAGGACGTCGCCAGCGTGAGCTGTGGAAGATGGGACAGTGACGTCACGCGGTCCTACGCTCCAGTCACACCGACACGTACTGCGGAAGGGCACGTGCATGACACCCTTCAGCAGGGCCTACCAACCGCGTGGTACGAGGTCGTGACAACCGCGATGGACGACAAGACACAAGCCTGCAGTGATATGCCCATGGACAGATGCAGCTAGTGCACTCGCACCAAGCACATCAACCTGCTGGACGACAACACCTGGGACCTAATCCTGTGTCAGTGCATACCAGACAAAACGGACCTGCCAACATCACCAACGCAGCGATGCACACAAGAGAAGTGCGACAGTCAAGGTAAGCAGTGTGCAGAATGTCAAGAGTGTTTGCGTGGGTACACACACGGTGCATGAGTCACGATGAGTACAGGACATATAGGGACGGTATTTTCAATTGTCACATGCGTAGGCCGACTAACCTAGGACAGAAACTGAACATTGTAAACATTCCATGTAAAGTTGAGCAACAGTCAGAGTCTAGTAACGCGGAATGCTCTTCTATTACTTTTACAAATCAGTATTTTTTTTAGATAGGGCAGTCTGAAAGTCAATTAAGCCATTATGAGGGGCCCTTAATACATGTTTTAAATAAGAATTCCTATAAAACTACATTCCTGTAGTATTTCTACAAAAATAAAAGCACAAACTGAAACATATTTTCTTTTAAAAAGATATTGGGAGTAAGTTTAACAGTTTTAGTGAATGCTACATTACTATTCCTGCAAAAGGCAAGCAGGCCTACTTCCCTTGAATTACACTGATGCTTTCCTCCATCACTATTAATGAACATGGCTCTTAAGGGCATACCCACCATTTAGACTCTAGGCCTACTTATTTGTTGCTTAATACAAAATAATATCACTGAGAAAGTATTATGAAACCCTTGTCATTTCCATTTTGCATTCTGGAAGTTGACAGCTCCAGGAGAAACAACTGTCGTTGTTAGGCAAGGGCAAGCCTGTGATGGTCCGCCATTGCCTTCCGCAAGGATGGGCTGTAGAAACAAACAGAACTCCCAGTCCTGCGCCCAAGGAGATAGTATTCAATATGTATCTCCCCAGCTGGGAGCCTAGCTATTACAAGCAATGCGGCAAGTTTTTAGACAGACACATCATTAGAGATGGCAATGCAACTTGATACGACACCAAATGGGAAAGGAAGCGGACATGGCCATCCCAGTTTTTGCCTGGAGTAATTTTGGGGAAATCACTGCGAACCAAAATCAGAATGGTTGGAACTGGGGATCAAACCCTATGGCATCTAGAATGTAAGTCCAGCATTTTACTATTGCACCACCTCACTCAGTCTCAATTTTGATTAATTTTTATGCCAATCACACACTTTTTAGAAATGTGGGTTAAGTGAACGTTCACATTAATTGATAGATAAGTTTTTTTTTTTTTTTTCACATTTTTTATTTTTTATTTATTTCAAAAATTCAGATAAGTTACAAAATGTATTTACAATATACAGTATTTGTCTCCTTGAGCAATAGGTTTGCTCTAATTGGAGACGACACTAGATTAACAATTGTAATGGTGAGCTGTAGAGAGAGAGAGAGAGAGAGAACAACAAACAAAACAACAAACAAAAAAAAAATAGATGTAAAATATTGCACAGAATGTAAGTATTATCCGCTAGTACACAAATATAGTAATATAAACAGTATTATTGTAGTAAAGATATTTGTTTGGTTCCTTTGCAAAGAAAAAGAGAAGAGAAAAAAAAAACACATACAGTGATAAACATGATAAGAATGAGATAGTCATAGTTAGACACACAATTTAGTTGAAAAAGAAAAGAAAAAAAAAATCATACGCTATGTACACAATAAATAAACAAAATAGGAGCACCAGAACATGTTGGACACACACATACATTAACAAATTTATAGATAGTAAAAACATAGACAGAACATGTTTGCACAGTTTACTTAAGAATAGACATTTTTTTATGATAGTTACATCCAATTTCTGAGGTCTGTTATATTTATATGGAAGATAGAATATTGCTCCAATTACTAATCTCAGTGATTAGCCAGGCTTTCACCCTACTTTTAAATAAATCTTTACTTTTTATTGATTTAAGCTCTTTAGGAAGAGAGTTATATAGTTTGTAACCAGCAAAAGTTAGGGCAGCTTGGCCATAGTTTGTATTGACATGCTTCAAGTATAGCGTGTCAGATTTTCGAGTGGAGTAAGAGTGTGGGAGTCCTGGTTTTAGATTATTTACAGAAATCATTTGATGTATTGTGACAATTAAGTTCATAGAGTATAGTCCTTTAATAGGCAATATATTACTATTTATGTATATGTCTTGAGTGTGATGGTACCTAGACAAACCGAACACAGCTTTTAATGCTTTGTTTTGGGCTGTCTGCAGAGTTTTAAGAACATTAGGTTTTGCTGTTCCCCAAACAAGACTCAGATATTGAAGGTGACTATGGACAATTGAATAATAAGTAAGCAATTTAACCTTATTTGGGACACCTAGGTCATGTAGTTTTCTTATGGCACCTATACCAGGAAGAATTTTCTTAAGTATGTGTAGACAGTGATCCTGCCAGGTAAGATGTTGATCGATTATTAAACCCAAGTACTTAATACTTTTTGTTTGACGTATTGGCGTGGCCTGAAGATTTGGTTGGACTGAGGGTGTAGCTAAATATTTGAAGGACTTGAAAATGGCATAGGATGATTTTGTTGGATTCAGTGTTAGTTTATTTAATCTAAAGTACTCACAAAGTAGATTTAAATCTTGTTGTAGTAGACTAAGGGTTCTGTCAATATGCTCATTATACTTATAAAAGATTATGGCATCATCAGCATAGAGCTGCAATACACCATTTAATTTAAGATTGGACATATCATTAATATAGACTAAAAACAAGAGGGGACCCAGCACACTACCCTGTGGTACTCCAGCTGTCACATCACAGTGGTCACTGTCCATACCACACACAGTAACAAATTGTTTTCGGCCAGCCAGGTAGCTCTTGATGAGGTGCAGTGGGACTCCTCTTACACCACTATATTCAAGTTTAGTTAGCAAAATGTCGTGATCAACAGTATCAAAGGCTTTGCATAGGTCCAATGATAATACTACTGCATATCCTCCCTTATCAATTGAGCACTGGATCCTGTCAACTAGGTTTACTGTGGCCTGACCAGTGTTATGAGAGGGTCTAAATCCAAATTGTTCTGTATATAAGAAATTGTTTTTGTGATAGTACTTTATTAGCCTATTGAAGATTAGTTTTTCAAAGATTTTGTTAATAGTTGGTAATACGGAGATTGGACGATAATTTCCTAGTGTTGTCCGACTACCTCCCTTGTGGATTGGGAAAATTTTTGCTGTTTTTAGGTAGGATGGGTAGATTCCTGTTTCTATCATATCGTTTGCAGCCTCGACCAATTTAGGTATTAGGTAGCGAGCACATTTCT
>PNEQ01092388.1:0-26324 GCA_003012365.1 Medauroidea extradentata
CCACACACACACCAACACACACAGTGTAGATGTAGGAAGGCTTGCTGGTGGCATGTGATCTGGCAGAAAATATGTGAATTATGTTCGAGACCTTTGAATATGTGTAGTTAGTATTCTTCAGCTAAAGCAGGTTTCTGTACAGGAATTTTCATCACGATCACTGGTACCCTTAGCGGTCGTCACTGATGGGGAAATAGAATAAGTCTTATTGACCAGTTACGAGTTCCATTAACAATCGTATGGTGTATTCTGAGCAAAATCGTGCTATGTTTCTCGTCATACTATTTTTTCAGCGTTGCCTCAAGATTTTACGACGTTGTGTTTAGTTTTCATATGTTACTAGCTGTCCCCTCATATATTGCAATTCCCGTTTAATGTTTCGGGTACCCTGTTCTTCCCCTCTTCAACGTTTTGCCTCCCTCTCCCCAAATAGTTGTATTTCTGTAGTAACCTCCGCGGTACATACACAATACCGTACCAGTTTTTTTTTTTTTCACAAAAATTTATTGGGCACACCATTCACCCATCTATCCCATTTGTCTCCTCCCTCCCTCAAAATTGGTTTGTAACAACTCACCGAAGTTTCATAGCAAACAGATGGATGGTGTAGGAACGCTTATAATAGAAGACGAACAAAGAAAGAAACTTTCATTTGTATACAACAGATTATTCTTTGGGTTTACAACACACTTGGAGAAAGTGAGTCATTATAAAAGAACCAGACAGTTATGCTGCTCTTATAATACATGACCAAATTGAAATTGGGGCCGCGATGACCGAATGATCTGACCATTCGTCTCCCACCAAGGCGATCCTGGTTCGATTCCCGGCGGAGTCGGTTCCCGGATTTTCACATGTGGGAATCGTGCCGGACGATGCCTTTGGTCGGCGGGTTTCCTCGGGATCTCTCGTTACACCCTCCCTTTCATTCCGGCGCTGCTCCATACTCACCTAATTTCACTCTTCACCAGCGCTAAAGACCTCAATGTTAAGCGCTGATCAAAATCTCTCACTCATTCACCAAATTTAATTCCGACATACTGTAGGCAAATATAGGGAACAGTGTACTTTAGTAGGGGTGGCGGCAATGATTTTTCTCTACAAAAAAACACTGGTTTAGGACATCGTATGTTATGGGCTGCAATATGACGACGTTCAATTTGGTCACTTATAAAGATAGACCGTCAACATTGGTCTTGTACCCCTTTGGAGAATGTGTGTTGTTATTTAGTTCTGTATTTTCTCTTCATGAGCTATTCATTGCATGGTGCTTTATAAGTCTGTTTTTCTCAGCATACTGGAGCCCGTAGAAGTGTTTTTACTTGTTAAGTGTGCTGTAATTTTTCTGTTGTGAAAATTCTTTTTGCATAGCATTTTTCTGAGCACTATAGTGTTTTTTATTGTCCTATAAATTTTTTTTATGTCTTGTCTTCCACGAACAGGAAATATTTTTCAAATTACAGATCCATTTATTTTGGCATATAAATTTCACAATTACTCCGTATATAATATTTGTATTGTGTCTTATTTTGGGGGTATTTATCATAACTAGCATTGGATTTGTTCAAACGAACAGCCTTTATATATTTTCTAATGATGTGGATTTGATTAGGTTAACCAGTCGTATAATAAGTAAGCAGAACTAACTCCCGCTGCTACTACGGGGTAAAAATGTGGGGTGTTTGCAGGGCCGACAAAACACTGGTACATACTTAGTGCCGGGACAGAGTGGAAGTCCATAGGCGCTCAAGAGCGCTGTGTGTGTGCTATCATGCAGGATCGCAAAACACAGACGAGAAACATTGTGGTATACATAATATGTTTTAGTTTCTTGAGAAATTTTTCAGTGCATCTAAATCTACTGATTGTAAAATTTTATTATTCAAAAAATGATGATATGTTAAATTCATAGGACATAATTATCTCTACATAAAGCAATAAAAGTATGCTTTCACATTTACAAGCTGTCGCCCACCAACTGAAAAGCACCTTGCACCACGACTGGGTGGCAGGAAAACTGGAGACTCGATACTTGTGTGCGTTGGTTGTGCAGACTATATCTCTCGCAGTGAACATTAAATATTTTATTATTTTTATTTATTCATCTCATTCCGTTGATCCCAATAATTGAGTCAATAAACTCTGGGATATGGAATTTGTCAATAAATACATATAAATGAGTAACAAGCAACAATTATTACAACCAAACAAATTAACAAAACCATTTACAAAAGATATACATGCTTCAAAAGTTACACAATAAAAATAATGTTTGAATACAAAAATTGATACCAACACAGGATTCAATAAAATGGATCCAAACTAAATGTATTATTTTCATAAGTGATTAAAAAATTCATTTATTTCAGTACAATTATAAAAGCACCGGTTATCAATTAGTTTGTGCATGGATACAGAAAATGTTTTGATATCAGCTTCATCAACTAGATGTTTAGGTAGCTTATTATACAATTGGAGTCCAGAGTAGTATAGACCTTTTTCATACATAGAGGTAGCGTGTGGAATATTTCGTAACTTATTAGCATTCCTAGTAAGATGTGAGTGTACATCTTTATTGGTATTATATGACTGTAAATTAAGTTTAACAAGTTTAACAGTTTGAATAAAATTTTCGTTGTATAATGTAGGTATATTATGCATTTTGAAAAGTATTCTACAAGAAGCAAATCTACTTTCTTTTGTTATAATTCTTACTGCTCTTTTCTGAACAAAGAATATCTTTTTACTATTTGATTGATTACCCCAGAACTCTATCCCATATTTCATAACAGCATGAAAGTAAGCATAATAAGCTATTTTGAGAGTATTGCAGTCAACCATGTTCTGTAACATTCTTAACATAAAGCAAATAGATGATAGTTTACTTTCCAATGTAGTTATATGAATATGCCAGGTTAATCTATTATCAATACATAACCCTAAGAATTTAACTTTATTTGTTTCAGTAATCATATTGTTATTGTAATCATCTAGGATCTGCGGTATCTTCTTATCAATGTTGAAAAACTGTATGGATTCAGTTTTGGCTACATTTAGTACCAATTTATTTACTTCAAACCATTTCATCAGTGAATCAAGGACAATTTTACTTTTCAGTTTTAACAATTCTAGACTTCTTTCACTAAGTATAATACTAGTATCATCAGCAAATAAGGTAAGTTTTCCATACTTTATGGCATTGGGCAGATTATTTATATATAATAGAAAAAGTATAGGACCCAATATACTTCCCTGAGAAACACCATTTTTAATTTTTTCCCATTCAGATGATACAGTCCCATATTCACCTTTAATCTGCACACATTGTTTGCGATTACAAAGATAAGACTCAAATATGTTATAAGCTCTATCAGTTATCCCGTAATATTTTAGTTTTTCCAATAATATCTCGTGATGGACCAAGTCGAAGGCCTTAGATAAATCACAGAAGATTCCATAAGTATGTTCTCTTCTGTCCACCGCATTCAATATGGTTTTTGTAATCTGGAATACTGAAGTCATTGTCGATTTATTTTTTTTGAAAACCACTCTGTTCACTACAAATAAGATTACGGTCTATAATATGTTTTTCAAGTCTAAAGTAATACTCTTTCATAAATCTTAGAAAAAACTGCGGTAATAGACTAATTGGTCTATAATTTTCTATATTCAATCTGTCTCCCTTTTTAAAGACTGGTGAAACTTTTGCATACTTAAGTCTATCTGGGAAGTAGCCTTGTATAAGAGCTTGATTAATTAATGTAGCTAGTGGTGTAACGATACATCTACTACATTTTTTCACTAGATAATTTGAAATCCCATAAATATCTTGTGATTTTTTATTTTTAAGGTTTTTTATACTGCTGTATAACGCCGGGATCACAATGACGAGGCGGACGCAACGCCAAGGGTGCGACGCGAATAAGAAAAGATTTTTTGGCAGTCGGTGTCGAGGCGAACCGGCTTACGTAACAAAAGGCTCGACACAGATCGTTATCTTTTATAATTCGTGTCGCGCACTTCGCGTCGCTTTTGTCGCACCATTGGGATTCCGGCATACTGTATATATCTCGCCAGCTAGTCTTCTTACACCGACGGCACAAGCCATCCTGCGGCAAAGTCGCTAATTTAAATAATAAATAAACTGAATTTGTGTTTTATTTTTTGGGGTACATACAGAGGACTAAGGGTCCTGTGTTTTGAAATTTAGACTTCACGTGACTAACTTAAGAGGTGGCCGGTTAGGTTTGTAAATATGTGATTGACTCAGTAATTACACGTCAGCAGTATCCAAAAAGGCTGACGGGATGTGGTGTTGGCTTATGAAATAGTTAGAAGAGAGGGGGTGGGGGAAGAGACTGGTTGCATTGTTGTCTAAGTGAGAGGGGAAGACGATGTCATATAAAAGTCATGTGGCGTGCATGAATGTGCTGACTTGTCGAAAAGGCGGAGAGGAAGGTAATGACATTTTACGGTTATGTGATGATGATTGGATGAGGAAATGGGCTTACGGTTGACAGGTCTGGACGGGAATATCAGTGGCATGCAAGAATGTGAGAGTATTTTTATAACATACAAATACAAGAATTCGAAATGTTTGTAACTGTAGGCCTAAAGTATTTTTACAAATGGTACATTTATACACAAATACACAAGTGAAAAACTTATTTCTTGACAGTTATGATTCCAAACATAATTTAGTTGTATACCACACGAGAAAAACTTATTCCTAGCCATTACCGACATCGAACTTATGTCACTGATTTCCATTCGTTCAATTTTCGAAGGTTTGTGCAGAAAAGAAGTTTGAATGTATTGCGAATGACCAATAGTATACTAACATATATTTTATTTTAGTGTTTGTATGTCAGTAGTAGACACTAACCTGTAACTGACTGTAAACTGATTATTTTAAAAAAATGGAATGGAATAAAATGCAATGTGCATGATATACAAAAAAATAAAACACTAATGTATGTATTGTCATTTTCGTATTCATAGTTTAATAAGTAAGTTTAAGCTAAAAAATTATTTATAATAAATTTGCACAAATGATGATGTATACATTCTACACATAAGGCACCTCCATACAGAATCATTTATCCAACAAAACACTTCAAATTGTCAGGATCATAGTGCAAAATTGTTCAGCACCATTCACACAATAGTAATATGTCCGCAAGATACCACTGCATGTGTACGGGATCCTGACAAACACCCCGCACCAGAACCTCACGAAATGTTGCTGAGAGTTTCGGTCTCGTTCTTCTTCTACCGAATCATACTCTTTGTTTAATGGAGTGTCGTAAATTGGGTTACACTCGTTCAGAAGCTGAGGGTTCTCGAGCGGCTGCAGATCCGCCAATTCTATGGGTTTCTCCAGATGCTCATCAGCACCTGCTTCTTCTGTTTTCTCTTCTGCCTTTCTTCTCTGCCTCGCTGGCGTTGTTTGTAACTGTGGGGTGAGTAAGTCATCTGCAGTATGAAACAAACGTCGTAAGTAGTTCAAGAAGTTATATTCCCCAGTAAATAGTAGTCTGTTGGTTCTCACATATTACTATGGAATCGACCATTCTTCTTCTTCTTCGACGAATTCTGCTATAATCTCCTTGCGATTCTGCCTTGCTTCTTAGCATTATGAAAGCAGAATTTTCAGGAGGAGACCTGTAACATTAAAATAGGATGATTGTCAGAGATAGTAATATTCGTCCAGGAACACAATTCGTATCAATAATGAAATAAATTGAAAAACAAAAAAAAAAAAACTGTTTAATTTTTAAATATCCGCTGTCCAGGATACTACGGCGAAAGTAATGTACACATGTCCTGTCAAAAAATAGATTGAAGAATTGTCCTGTCCTGACAATTCCTGACAAATAATTATAACTATCAGGATTACTTATTATTTGGCAAGTAGGTTCAATGATAGAAACACATACGACAAAAGTAAGTTAAAACAACTACAATATTCTTAAATAATTTCAGAGCGAATGTCACACACTCGTAATCAGATTTGGAATTTTACAACAAAATATATCGGGAGTTGAAAAAATATGTAACGCAAAAATATATAAAAATAGGCATTGCTGAAGATATGACTGCATCATATACAGTATGACCAGAAACTACCATACAATAAGTACACCACGCGAATCCTTAGCTAAATTGGAGACAAAAACACTAACAAAATTTTTCACGCACTATGTGGCAACACCATAATGATAAAGCCTATTTTTGTGCTCCGCTTCCGGGTATTTTTTATGTATGTTACGTCGAGTAAACGTAGAATCATATTTGTACTGTTTCAGATTTGAACCCAAGCCCACAATATGCTGTTCAAAACAATGCTAGTAAGAAATCTGTGAAGCGCAAGAGAGGACTAACTCCTTGTGTTTTCATATTGTGCACTTAAAACGACATCATACAACATTTTCGTCTCGAATTTAGTTCAGGATTTGCGTGGCGTGTTAAATGGCCGTGATAATATTACCGAAACACTAGTTTTGCAAGATATTTAAGTGCATACTTCATGACAAACTTCTTTGAGATCTTAAACGTACCAATAAAAGTCCAAATGTTCGTATAGTGAGCATGAAAGACAGCAATATCGAGGATAATGATTCAATGCATATGCCAGTCCTTCTATAGGGAGCGAGAGAACTGATAAAGTTTCAGCTCCTGTTCTTCTCAACTAATACTGCTCAACATGGTTGATAATCGTGTTGGCCTTGTTATATAGGTTGTTTCTGAGCACATGCTGTACGAATGGAACTAGCAGATTCTGCGCTGGTCCTCGTCTCGTTAGTAAGGAATGTAGAGCCATTTCCATTTTTATCATTCTCATGGTCTGGCCATCGTGACGGGAGTCAGTACTCTATACATGGCGGTGTATGTACGTCCACACTGCCTGCAACAAAATATGATTTACTAATACAAATAAACTGTCACTTCTCAAACGTATTTTATTCATGATAAGGGGACTGATCCCTCCCAGCTTGGATTTATTTATCTTCTCGTATATCAGGGAAAATAGAGATTGTTTTTAGCTATTCGCTTTGACATCGCATTGTTTACAGTTCGTTTCGCTTTTTGTAACCAATACGGCGTGGTTTCTGTTACTTTTGTGGCCACTGCAGTCACTCTTATACATAAAGCACTTTTTACTATTTTCAGCTGTTTCCTGCTACAAATTAATGAAGATATTGAGATTGGAACCATTTTAGAAAATTAAGTTTCCATCTATGATCTGTCATTTCAAAAATGTTGATCAAGGCAGTGAAATGAAAGTTATTGAGAAAAAAACGATAAATCCAAAGGGGTAGGGATTAAACCAACTTAAGGGTGTTCAAGTGCGATAAAATCATAATTTTATTTTTAAATTTTGTTGACGATACTTGTGAGTACATTTTACTCTTACGAAACAATTTTAGCTCTCATAGTTTTCTCATAATGGTGCGTCAAAGTCAAAATTTGCATGTTCTGCTGCCATGCAAATAGTGAAAACCAATTTACTTACGTACGTGAAATAATTCACAGTGAAATAACATACCATGGGCTAGGTAATAAATCATTTTTAAAAATCCTGCGAATTGTTCTTGTATTTTTAAAAAATTGCTGGATTTGCAACTTTTTTTTCTGTATTTTGCGATTTTTTTAAAATTTCAAAAAATTACGTTGCGGGTTTTTTAAAGTTTTGTTGCATACCTCATGCTATGTAAGCTCACAGTGAATTATTTTGCATAAGTAGGTCAGTTGTAAAATATACTCACAAGTATCGACTACAAACCTAACAATATTTAATAAAATATGCAATTACGATTTTATCGCACTTGAACATCCTTAAGGTGACCCCCTGCTCAGGTCGTCGAGTCGTTACACGACTATTAGAAAATTACTCACCGTGCATAACTTATGTCTGCTTTGGAAAAGCATTCAAAGAACTTTACATACGTGTATGCCTATACCAGATCCGCAACGTGTCTCTAAAGCTGCCGAGAATAGCGATAATGGTTGTTTTTGTGGTCCTTTTTGTGTATGAAAATTTTGGTGCAGAATTTAACAAGGTATAGACGTGTAACAACACCCCTTCATTTGAAGTATTACATCATCAAATGATATGGTTGCCAGTAAATGTCTCACAGAGGCAAGTTTCGGCCAGAAGTCTGCACGCCAGTTCAGTGACTCGCGCCTAGAGGCTAGAGGAACGCGTGATGTGCCTGCTGTGTCGTCTGTACTGTTTGCGCTCTTCTAGACCTCGAACACTCAAGACACGTTCACTTAGGCGGCCACCTTAATGTTTCACTGTCATTAGCACACACACGAGTAGAAATTTAAGAATGTTCCGCTTGTTCGTGACTCCACACAAATTGTGTGGTTACAATAACATATGGCTATAATACTATATTATATACAATTCACAGCAGATTTCTAGACTTATATTTTGAACTACACACTGTTAATTACTACTGCTTTACATTCCTTTAGGTTTACATACTATTTGCTTTAAATCTTCAACTGCATGGCAACACTTACTTATTTATCAACATTTAAACTTCAGCACAAAGAAAAAAAAACTCACAAGTCAAGTAATATGAAACTTAAACTGAGTGACATATTTGCAAAAAATTTGGTATTACCTCCGAAAAATTGTTTATAGGCTGTTCAGGATAAACTGAGCACTGCTCTTAGAATTTTTGTGAGCCATTATACCAAATATTGTACAAGGACGATATCTGATTATACCTCTTATTTTTACTATTTACATGCGAAAACGTAGATATGACTAGCATGAATATGTTTGACAACTATCAAAACTTTACTTCTATTGTTCCAATAAACTCATTATTATTATTATTATTATTATTATTATTATTATTATTATTATAAGTGTTGCGAAGCGCTTTCTTTAAAGTGAACTGCCAATAGTTGAAAATAACTAACTTAAAATTTTCTCATATCCCCTCCAAATGTTTTTGTTAAAAATATCTGAAGACGAAAAGTCAACATTTCGGCATTGCCTAACGCAATTTATAGCAGACTAAATTGACCCAAGGCGCAACACAATATGCAATTTATTAAAAAATCTATGAGGTTTTATTTTCTGACTTCGTACTAGATTTTCCACAGAGAACGTTATTGTTTCGGCCTTTGTGAGCAATCTGAAAATAACGATTTTGAGGGGAATGTGCAGCAGCGCCGGAATGAAAGGCGTGGGAAACGATTCCCACATGCGAAAATCCGGAAATCGAACCCGGGCCGCCTTGATGGGAGGCGAGTGGTCTGACCACTTGGCCACCGCGGCCCTGATACAGCTCGAACCCATGTCTAAGATGTGATTTCCAGGTTTCTTTGAAATTATATTCCCTAGAATGTGAAATATGTTTTCGACCTACCAGTCGAAATAGACCAGTGAACATTGGCTTAAGGGACCTCCTTACCTGCGTTTGAAAAGCGTTGCAGTGAGTTGCTATTCTTTATTGACGAAACTACTTAACACGTATTATACTTGTTTGTCTACGAAAAAAACACACGCTTCAAACTATGTCGCTATAGTTTTAAACACTAGGAACGTTTTTTTTAAACATTATTTTCGAGCTCCTCAAAATGACCAAAAATGGGTTATTCAAACTGCCGTATCTGTAAAAATAACAACCGAATTCGAAAAAATACAACTACATAAACAAACTTTACACTTAGAACTACGCTAGCCACAAATGAAATAGTGTAATCACCGCTTGATTTAACTATTAAAGGGTAAAAATTATCTTTGTATATTATAAGCTATCGATATCTATCGAATCCGCCCAAATGTGAACTTTTTACTTAAAAATATTTAGAGCTGAAATACCTATACACACAGTTCAGTATTTTATTAAATGCACACTACAAGGGGTGCAAAGAAACGAAACATGTTCAGTTACCTAAAAAAGTTTAAATACCTAAGCGTTGGTTGTTTCAGAATGATGGTAACGCGAATGACTTTTAAAAAATTATACACTTCCACTAGATACAATAACCAATTACTTCAGTGAAAGTAGAAAACAAACACGATAGATAGGTATTTATTTATTTAAGTTTATAGTGTATTTGAGGGAAATTAGTTCATAAACAATCCGAGACAGATGATCCAGAAGAAAAAGTAGGACAATCGAGAAAAAGATTACACAGAGGAAATAGACCACGTGAACAACAATTTTTAAAGAGTTTTGTTGATATTGCATTTGTTTTTAAAAAAATAGTACAAAAATTTCATGTGAATAAGCACGCAGAATGTGGTGAAATTCTTGGTTATACAACTTTTACTTCCATAAAGGTAAGCGAAAATGTTATTTACAACACGTATTTTAATTGTTAGTAAAATTCTTCTTATAATTGAATATTTCGTTTTTGTACGCTGTACTGTGATGCGAACGTTCTTGCAGAAGATTAACCGCAAAATCTTTATTTGACAGAGGTAATATACCTAACTGTAAATTTTTTAATAGTGAAATATGGGTTTTACCTCTGTATTTGTCGCAGAAGTAAATATTTCAGTAGTACTCACGTCAACGAAGTGTTATAGAGTGCATGGAATAATTCTCTGTGCACCGCATCTACTTACTTTTGATCCTACGTGTTTTGTTAGTGTAAGTAAATATGAAGCATTCACGGCTGGGATTAGCTGTTCCAAAAGCACATGTAGCTTATTTTGAATTTAATTTCATACAAATATGTGTCATACAACGCCATATAGGCGTTTTCAATCCAATATTGGTGTTACCATACTGTTCGAAAATTCGTGTGAGACAACCCATGCTTTGTAAATCGTTTTCAGCAATCGTACATTGAAGAAATTGTAATGAAAATTGACCTTGACCAAAGACCCTAAGTAATGTGAGAGCACGCTCCCATAGCCGTACAGACAACGGTCAAGTAAGCAAGTCACGCACATGGAATATCGTTGTACATAATGTCTAGAATTATGAAACACTATTACCCCAGCACACCTCTCTTGCGCGGCATAGTAAGTTACTCTAATAATACACCTTGTTCTATATTGCACTATGCCTGTATGAGAGGTATCTGCTGCCTGGGTCCGTTCATCCACGCGTGAAGGCTCCCATTGTCACAGCAGAAGAAGACTATATGGCCATGCTTTCTTGTTTCCACATTTTTAGTGATATTAACTTTTTACGCCTAAACGAGAGTAGATTTTAAAATACGTTAAAAGGCAGTATTGTTTAAAATTATGCTCTCAATATTTTCTGATTTTATCAAGGTAGTAAATACTATGGTGTCATTTGATATTTTTAATTCTCGGTAATAATAGGCATAACTAACCACACGTTTGAGATGGACGGTTCTCTGTACAATTAAAACTTAATCTGCTACAAAAAATTTTGTTTCTTAATATCCGCCACTACACAGTTGGGTGCAGAAAAGGCAAGTTGCCGATTAAGTATAGTGACATGACTTCATTAATCAACAATTACACATTTCTCTATCTCAGTCCTATAAAGCTCGTTGGCTGCTGTACAGTTAAGCAGATAGCTGCAACGTTGAGCAGACCAGTTGCAACCTTGACCCAGAATTGGTGTTTTTTTTTTTTTTCAGGAAAAAATAAATCTATATTTACAGAAATGAAGCGCTCCACCCACTCACTCACTCACTCATCGACGCACAGCCCGAACGGCTGTACCAAGATGCATAAAATTTTGAGGGTGACTTTCCCTTTCGCCTTAGGCATCCACTAAGAAGCGATTTTTCGAAATTCGAAAATTAAGGGTGTTAAAATGGGTGAAATGTGCTTTGAATGAATCCTAATAGCGCTTAAAGCTGTAGATATATTGAGGTGATTTTTGCTTCAGAATGAAACTTACGGAAACGCATGTTACCTATTTTTTAGATTTTGCAGAATTCGAAAATAAATGGGATGAAAATCCGTAAAATGTGACGTCTATTCATTTCGATAACTTTTTAATCCGTTAAGGTATAGAATTGATTTTTGCTTCAGAAAAAGATTACGCATATCCCTAAAGTGTAGTTTCGGAATTTTTTAAAATTTAACATCTAAGGACATTAAAAAAGTACATAACGTGGTTTCAATTAATTCTCTGTATCGCTTCCGGACGATGCCGTTGGTCGGTGGGTTTTCTCGGGGACGTCCCGTTTCCCCCACCCTTTCATCCCGGCACTGCTTCATACTCACCTCGTATCACCTCTCACCAGCGCTAAAGACCTAAATGTTAAGCGCTGTCCAAAAGTCCCTCTCACTCACTCTCACTCTCTGTATCTTTTAAAACTGTTCAAATTTCGAGATGATTTTTAAATAGGAATGACACGTAAATTCCTAAAAAACTATATTTCGTTATTTTTCAAAATTTTGACCATTTAAGGGGCGCTAAGATGTAAAATGTTCAAGAAATCCTGAAAAGCAGGTATGACCACGGATAAATAATTTAAAAATGGTTACTTTTTTGCCGTTCTATTGATACGCATATCTCTTTGGACACGGGCCTGCATTAATGATTAATTTTTTAAAGAATATTGATGACGTATGTTGGTGCAGTTATATGGAACACTGTAAGAGGTTTTGGGTTCGAATGCCGTATGAAGCAAGACGACAAATAACCGCAATAATATTGTATACGCATATATTAGTGGCAGCTGGCAGAAGAGTTGAGTTTCTATTCCATATTTTCAGTTTTTGAGCCATACTATTTATTCAAATTGTATTATTAAAATTTTCTCTTTGACAAAGCATAGGATATATTCTTGGTAAACTGTTTGAAGTAAATAACAATGGATTATTTCGTTACTTTGTCATGCAGATTCATTGTAATAGAATTATTGAAAGTTAACATATGTTTCTGCGTGGCAAATTAATGGAAAATTACATTAATATTTCAAACGCTTTGCCAAGAATATATCCTATGATTTGTCAAAGAGAAAATTTTGATAACACAATTTGAATAAATGTTATGGCTCAAAAACTGAAAATACAATAATACTGTCTAAATGGCGCGATGTGATGTAGCGCGGTACGAAAAGTGTTTTTTCACCTAAAACTATATAACGTGTTTTCAATATGTATGTCTACGAAAAGAAGACACACTTAAAACTATGTTTCTAGCGTTTAAAAAATACCGCTAGTTTTAAAAAACCGTAATTACCAAGCTTCTCAATAGTGGTAAAAATGGCTTTTTTAGGTTGCTGTATCTGGAAAACTACCCACCGTAATTGTAAAACAAAATGTTGGCGACCTGCATTGGACTTTACCTCATACTTTCCACCAATAAAATAATAGGGTCACTGCTTAAAGTCTTATTGGAAAACACTTTCTACGAAAACACTGCACGCTAGTTTAGTGCTCTGCACTTACAGGCGAAGCGGTGTTGAACGTACGTGCTGGAGTCGACTTACCGCCCTCCCCGTTTTCTCGCTTCAAACGGGGAAAGAAACTTAGGTCCAACTAACTCTTAAGGCCAAGTTTGGTAGTTTGTTTCGCATTTGTGCAAAAAATTCAAAACTTTTTTAAAATGGAATGCTCTGAAAAAAATTTAAGACTAAGATCAGTTATACTATGCAAAATTCTGTACAGGCGTTTCACAAAACAATACATCGTTCGTTCACAAAAAAAAAATAATTTTACTTGATTCTGGCTTATTTTCATTCAAACATTTGTGATAATTTGAATGCAGAGATCTGGATAATTACGATGTCTACTGATACCACAACAAATAGGTACAAACTATGTATAATGACTAGAACCCGGAAAATTTCGCGGATTCAATGACCATGTTAGAATGCACTGTTCTGTGCATACTCAAGTCCCGACCATTTGTCCACTAGCTGCTGCTCAGTGGAACAACGTATAATGAACGAATAGACGGGGCTTGAATGTGCATACGACAATGGATTCTAGCATGCAGGTCATTGAATCCGCGAAATTTTCCGGACCCTAATAATGACAAAGTAATTTAGGAACTCTTCGTATGAAACTTCGGTGCATAATTTTTTTTAATCTCTGTAAAATTAATGGCGGGCTTCCATAAGGCAATCTATCTGGTTAATTAAGTGTGTGTGTGTGTGTGTGTGTGTGTGTGTGTGGGCGTGTGTGAGGCGAAAATCGATGAGGCGCTAAGAGCATCACATTTACGCTCGAAGTCTTAGGCCTACATGCACTCACAGCGTTCTCTCTATAACGTTTTCACTGTAGTACTTCAAGCGTTGAACCTATAATTTGATTGAACCCATCACTGCAGCATAATCCAATGTAATTGTAGACCTACATTTAGAACAAATTCGGTACATATGTTCTGAGAAACCACAGTCTGAAATATCCAATTTTAACCAAGTTTGAAGGCTTTAAAATAATGATTTCAATGTGTCTAGTGCCTTCAAGGTCATATCTACAAGTAGTCTGAAGTGTTTTTTTCTTTTAGTAGGAAAGCATTTTAGATGCACGTTTACAGAAAAAAACGTTCCGAACACGCTGCACGCACTCCGGGGAGTGTACCCTTAAAGCAACCATCGATGCCCTTGAAGTGTGGGCCGTTGCTCCGTCTTGTTGCAATCAAATGTCCCCTAAGTCCAATGCATCGAGCCGTCCGAAAAATACGCCTCGGCGGCAAACGCACGCTCCTCGCTGTTCCAACGCATGGTGGCGACTTATCGCGGGGTGGAACAAAACTTTACACTCACACCTTTCGAATGAGATCATTCCCGCCCCGCTACGACTTATACGGCCTGAATGGCGCACATTTCAAAAAAGGAAGTTATGTTACCCCACCCTGTATTACAGGCCTACACAAGTACTGCAATTTTCTGCACTGAAAAAAAAAGTGGAAATTTTTTTAAATAAGCAAATAACCTTTTGGTAGTTTATGCTCCTAAATTAATTACGTCTGACAACTTCCCTTTCATTCTTACTAACATTATCAAACCGAAATCGTACTTTTACTTAAAAAGTCTGCGTTATTTCAAACACATTAATATGAAGCCTACTACACAAGTTTAGTAAGTGTGCCTTCCAGGATTTTCATATTTAAAGGACTATGGAACGAGCAATTTTTAGGTATGTTCTGCAAGCAATCCTCGAAAAATTTCGAAGTTCAAGAAAATGTTTTTGTCTGAATTAGTATAAGTTATTTTGCTTACAAAACTGCTAAACATGAAATCATTAAAGCTTCACTAAGGCACTGTTACATTGACACAGTAATCTGTTGGCCTGTACCCACCCAGTCACTGTCAACGTGTCAATGTAACCACATCATCACTGCACCAGTCGCCAAATACCTTATTTATTCAGTGTTGTAGTTGTGTTGATGATGTCAGTGAGTTGGCCAAATTCTAACTTACACTAACAACTAGCCACACGCCCATAGTTAGGAATATATTTCAGGAGAGACGAACTGTTACTTAGGAGGGACTGTGCTACTGGTTACTAAAGCGAGAACTCTACAGATAAGTAATGCTCTTATATTACATTACGTAATTGGACACAGCCCCAACATAGTTACTTGCAGAGAACTTGAAACATACAGTCATCAGCTTAGTTTCTGATCAAGTCTGTAGGTGAAACAACTTCTCTGCATTGTTCTTTTAACCTGAAATTTGATGGGGGGAATCTCATTGCAGTTTCAAAATGCATTGACTATCAGTTCTTTCATGTTAAAAAAGAATCACTAACGTTTTCAAGGAACACATTGAGCTCACCTCATATCTTCTCATAGCTGAAACTTTAGATGTGTTTCAGTAAGCCACGCTTGGCCAGCTTGCAAATGGCTGGGTTGATTCTCCGCCAAAAACGTTGTCACTTCACACTGCCTTTCCCATGTCCCAGTCATGTATATAGCCCAGGTGCAGATCCAGAGGAGGTCACTGGAATCATGACCTTCCCCCCCATCCCTCAAACAAAAACCAACATTTCAACTGTACAGTAAAGACCAAATCTTTGCCCACATTCTGAATCAGAATATCAGATCCACCCCAGCATAATTAGACGGTGACACTCCTCCAAAAACAAAATTCTAGATCCGCCTCTGATGCAGCCTACAAATTATGTATATATGTTCAGTGTTTGTGAATGTTCTGTGTTTGTGTAACTGACAACTCCCTTCCAGTATGTACTTGTGAATATGGAAGCAAACAAATAAATAAAACTGCTCCGTTACTACTATAAAGGTAACACACAATACAATCCTTGGCTATGAACATTGAATATTCGTCTCCTGGGTGACATTAACAAATCAACATAGATAGGCTAATCTAGGAAAGAGACTATTGTTTTGTCAGAATAAGTTAACGATTCATGCCATGATACGTTGCTCTTCATCTTATTTTATTTGTGCTTTGTTGTTTAAAATATTTTTCATACCTTTACTAAAAGCAACCAAAATTATATAACGTTAAAAGATAGGTGATGACTTCATCCCTGAAAATATTTCCATTATATTCCACAAGGTATTAGACTGTAAGATTACACTAATTTCAATAAAATTTTGTGCATCCAGTAAAATTACTTAGTAGCCTAGCTGTGAAAACTAATAAATCTGCTATCACTGGATGTTTTTAAGTGTTTAAGTTTGGTGCGACGTGCATTCAAAAAATGTAGTACAAGGGGGTGCCTCTGTCAAAAATTTCGTGGAACACTGCACCAGTCACAGTCAGTTAAGCAAGCTGAGAATATGCTCAATACCTCTATACGAACACTGAGATAGACTCTATAATACAGTTGTGAGAGGCAATATGACAGGAAAGATGTATTACCTAATCGGACTTCACATCATGCTGTGCGTGGATCAGTGAAATGATGAATTGGAGATACGTTACTGTACTTACTAAGGCCACAAACCCAACTGCCCATCAAGAGTAAGAACTGTTTAACGTTAATAACGAACATAGACTACAGCTTCCCTATGTCTACAATCCTGCCATATGAGGCTGCTTCACTAAAGCTCCATATCTTCACCAAGTGATACAAAATGCATAGCACAGGTAGGGTTACCAGATGCTCCTAATGAAATACAGGACACATATGGTCCAAAATGCAGCATGTACATTGCATAAGGATGTAGGACATCCTAAACTGTTATGCATAGTGTTACATGCTGTGTGTGAGGGCTGGGTGGTTGGAAGCTGTGCCACAACACCGTGTGGACTGACCCATGATTCACGAGCCGGGCGGCTACGTGATGGAAGTCACGCCGAAACTACGTCGTAGATACCTGTCCCAACTGCGCTTTTACCCTACGAGACTCAAGTCACGTCCGAAAAATAATGAAATGTCTATTTTTAGACCCCTGTAATGCGGTTATTCCCCTACTGTTTCGCCGAATATATAAGGGCTGAATCGACAAAATCGAGGAGAGTTCGCTATTGGTCGTGCTAGAGGAAGGTACTACGCTTGTGGAGAGAGACTGGTGAAGACATCTCGGTGACGTCAAGAGTATACTGTGAGGCGGCAGGCGGCTACCTTCGGAGCAATGTTGGGCGAAACAAGAGGACTACTGCGGCGGGCTGACGAGCGAAGAGGAGGTGCGCGACGGGAGTCGAACCGAAGACCTCAAAAGTGAAGACAGCGGTGCACTCGGGGTGCTGCGCAGCACATGGCGATTCATCACCACTGCGGACTGTTAAGGTTGTACACTGTCACTATTTGAGAGACTGTTGATTGGATATAGACTATGACTGAATTTTCATTGTGATTTGTAGACTTTAATTGATTAATGATAAATATTCTTGTGCTTTAATTGCCTAAGTTAATTAACGTATCTATGACACAGGAGTAATTGTGTGCATAACTAATTGTGTTGTGAGAGTTATAGATGATTACTGTTTCGTGTATTTCGTAGCTTTGTGAGCTATTAAATCCAGTACTTAATTTAACTCTTTTATTTCTAATTATAAGACCTCTATCCCAAAAGAACTCATGGGAATTGCCCACATGAAAAGTTTTTGCTGAAAATTGTAACACTGGTGTCAGTAGTGGGATAGAGGCATAAAGTAAAATAATAATTAATTTTGTAAACTAAATCATTGCACACTGTTGTTATTTAATTAAATTGAGCCACTTTACACATTTTATGTTTAAATTTCTATTGCAAAGTGAATTATTACAAGCAGAATGTCAGCTGAAATAGAAGCACTAAAGGCCCTCATTGAGAGAATGAGTGGCCAATTAAGTGGCCAAATAATTTCAGTAAATGAAAACGTAGATAAGAAAATTGATAGTGTAAAAGATCGTGTAAATGTCAATGTAAATAAGAAAAATGGTAGTGTCAATGAAAATGTAAATAAGCAAGTAGATAGTGTCAAAGAAATGGTGTACGGAAATAGATGCTGTGAATGTGAAGGTAGACAGCATAAACGACAAGGTGGAACAGCAAATGAACGATCTAAGGAAATAGTGGTATAGGTCATTCGGAATAAAGTGAGCACTAAAGATTTAACCTTAAAAAAAAAAAAAAACCACTAGCCGTTACTGCATATAAGTCAACATTAACAACAGTAACATTATTGTTTGTACGATTGGTAGCGAATAATTGCATGTAGTTCCGTGTATTTTCTTATTTGAATAAAGCATTAGTGAAACAACATAAAACGCAAACGACCTCACTGTATATGTGATATACTTTAAAATATTTATTTAAGTTCTTACTGACATACCGACTGATTGTATAATTTTATTTAATTAGCGCCAGCACAAAGCGACACAACCGAGTCGATTATCGTTGGCAATAATTGCCGATAACGCTTCGAGCCACAGGGGTAGTTTAAAATTTCACCGACAGATGGCATCAGAGTTAGGTTTTCGCCGCTTCGCTTGGATTTTGGAAGCGAATTGCGTCAGTTTGTTTGTCGGTTGTGTAAAAAAAATATGGGTTTCTGATAATCACATTCAAAAGTATTAGAAGTGACTGTTTATGAATATCATTGCTAAATTATGTGAAGTCAACAGTAATGTATGTTGTTTTGTTTTATGATTGATCACCAGCCTGAGTATCTGGAAATAGAAATAGCTTTTTTTCCCTGTTTCACACATTAAGAAAATACATTATTTATTGTTTCTCTTTACGTGCGTCGTCGTCGTTCATTGCAATATGCTGAACGGAACTTGAATTCTTGAGTTGCGTGTGTCGTGTGTGTTTTTAGTGGCGGTTTTAATTTAAAAGTTCGGTTATACTGTGCTTGCATTTACGAGAATCGTAACGGTATACCGTTACGATTCTATAAGACGTTTACTCGCATGTATTTATAACTAAGATTACTACTGAATATAGCATATATTCAACACCCGTGCATTTAATGAGTACATATTGTAGCTAAAATTTATCGGAGCAGTGTAACGTAAATGAAAACATTGTACAAGCCTATGTAAATGACAGCACGTGGCAATGTTAATGTTTACATGCAGCGGAAAGATATAAACTGGCAACAAATAGAAATTAATCAGGACTTTTTTGAGTGTTCACTTTATTCCGAATCACCTATAAGACTTTCGTCAGCGTCAAGAAGGTAGCCATCGTGTTACCGGAGAAGCCAAGTTCATTGCTGAATCAGTACCTGAAGGCGGCGAAGAAAAGATCACGAAGTTTGAACCAGGCTGTAGTGTGATTCACAACCAGGCAGAAAGTGGGCTGCAACACGTTTGTGTATCTAGTATGACTGCATCGAACATTGGAAAGGGGATTTCTGTCAAGCCTGCTCCTTACGATGGCCAGACTCCGTGACGAGAGTACCAAAACCAGTTAGAGATTATGGCAACCATAAATGGTTGGTCTGACCAGCAACGCGCCTACTATCTAGCAGCTGTGCTGAGGGGACCTACCCTCAGTATACTCCAGTCGCTTCCAGAACAACGTCTGGAATACTCGACATTAGTTACTGCACTGGAGCTGCGTTTCGGAGACAAGTACTTACGACATGCCCACCATGCCCAACTAAGGAGCCGCACCCAGAGATCGGAGGAGCCACTGCAAGAACTGTGACAGAACATTGTGCGACTCGCCCATTTGTCGCTCGAGGGATGTCCAAAACAGGCACGAGACATCATAGCAGTCGGCTTCTTCGTCGATGCCATCGTCGATGTATAGGTGCGCCAAGCAGTGCGCCTGGCCGCCCCAAGGACTATGCAGGATGCCCTGGCCAGAGCACTGGAGGTCGAATCTGCAAGAGGGCCATCAACTCGGCGTGCTGTGCGGGCAGTCGCACTGTCGGACGATAGAGACAGCCTAGAGAACATCCTGAAGAGAATGGAAACCACAATGAATGCAATTAAGAACAAATTCACTCGGATTACAACCCGCCCTCGACAACAGGGGCGACCAAGCTGTTAGGAATGTGGAGAGCCCGGACATCTGAGAGCCCAGTGTCCACGATGGCTACAGAAAAACAGTAACCAAGAGCAGGATGAAGCTGCCCGATCTGACCAGCCGTCGGGAAACGTGTAAGCATCGGTCTTAAGGGGAGAAGGTTGGTGGCTGCGGGAGTTAAGAGGAGTCCTTCACTGTGTCAAATTTTCACCTTTGATGCGTGGTAACCGCGTAGCGATAAGAACTAGTGTCCCACGCTTGACGAGAAGCATATCGCCTCTATTCGCAGCGCGTCAAACTGTCGTGCAAGGTTTCCGTTGTAGTCTTTTTACTATGGGACTTTAAGCGGTGGCCCCAATATTTTATTTTGGAATAGTATGAAGTATAGACCAACGCATGCTTCTCGTTTTGCACTTTACGAATTCGGGTAATATTTTTGGAGTTACAACAGTCTAAAAACCCCGATTTTAGCCATTTTGAGAGGCCCGAAAATCATGTTTCTAAAAGCGTGCTGCATTTTTGAAAAAATAGAAGCATGGTTTCAAGTGTGTGTTCTTTTCGTAGGTAAACATAATATGAATAACTTTAGTGGTTTCGCGTAAAAACGTATGCGTGTGACACGTTGCAACACAGTCCATGCACCAGTCGAGGTCTTCTCTTAAAGGCTAAGTATTTCTACAAGTACGCTCAGTGAAACAATATTTTGATGCAATCCTAGTGGAGGGCAGTCTGGATGTTTCTTGCCGCATGGTTATAGACACTTGAGCAAACATTAATGTTGTCGAACCGGACATTTTGGGGCCTTATCCCCAGCAGTCACAGGACCATAATTACAGACAAAGTTTTCTGACGACAGTGACAGATGAGACCACACCAGTGAAGTTGGGTGACCTCTGCATTGAGCACAAAGTGTACATAGCCGACATTGAAGATGAATGTTTATTGGGCCCGGATGTGTTGCACAAGTTAGAGTGCTGTATAGATACTCGGTCGGGAGTACTAAGGACTGGTAACCAAGAACTGATAATGATGCCACGAAGCGAACTATCCTCGCCAACCAGCTGCCAAGTGGTCTGTTGTGAGACAACTGTTTTGCCAGCGGCCAGTGAGATTGTCATCCCCGCACAGTGTCAAGGCAATTTTGTGCGGCGTGTAACTCTGGTGGAAGATATGGGAAGAGGAAGCAGCTTACCTGATGAGGTCGTGGTAGCAAGAACATTGGTTTCGCCGAGTTCTGGAAATTTACCTGTTCGAATGGTCAACTTGTCGGACAGGGCAATCCAGCTTGAGGAGGGTGTCATAATAGGTGTGTGCAAACAAGTCTCCCAAATAACTACAACCGACAAAGAAGCCATCAAGTCAGTCTACCTTAATGGGACTATGCCAGAACCACTCAAGGAACTACTGACTAAAACCGGAGAATACCTGAACTGGAGACAAGAAAAGGTTGTGGCAGAACTTCTGAAGAAAAACAAAAAAACTTTTCATGTGGTACACTTGATTTTGGCAGAACATCCGCTGCACATCACATTGATACAGGAGAAGCTAGACCAATCAAGCAACCCCCAAGACGACTGCCTCTGGCTACACAAGAGACTGTGGATGGCATCTAGAAAGAAATGAAGGACTTGGATGTGATCGAGCCGTCGGTCAGCCCTTGGTCATCACCTGTTGTGCTAGTTAAGAAGAAATATGGGTCCACAAGATTTTGCGTGGATTAACACCGGCTGAATGATGCGACCAAATAGGACTGCTACCCCTCCCCCGGTTTGATGACACACTGTACAGCTTGACAGGGTCACAATGGTTCTCTACACTTGACATGAAGAGAGGCTACTGGCAATGTGAGATGGCACAAAAGGACAAGGAAAAGACAGCCTTCTCTGGGCAAGGTAAAGGAACTTGGCAGTTTAAAGTCATGCTGTTTGAGCTATGCAATGCCTCTGCTACCTTCGAACGACTAATGGAAAAGATCCTACCTCTAGATATTTGCAAAGTTTACTTAGATGATATCGTGGTCACAGGTAAAACATTTGAAGAACACCTTACCAGATTAGATTCTGTGTTCCAGAAAGTGGCTGCTGCAAATTTGAAGCTGGTTCCCAAAAAGTGCCACCTGTTCCAAAAAAAAGTTATATTCCTAAGGCATGTGGTATCAGCTATGGAATCCAGACTGACCCAGAAAAAAAACCGGGCAATAAAAGACTGGCCACAACCAACAGACAGGACACAGGTGAGAAGATTTCTTGGACTCTGCGCTTATTATCGGCGGTTTGTACATGGATTTGCCACAATTGCCAAGCCACTAAATGAGCTTACTGAAGCCAAAAGAAAATTTCTGTGGACCCCTGAATGTGAAGTCTCTTTCAGAAAATTAAAAGAAGTTTTAATGTCTCCTCCAGTTTTGGTCTTCCCCGATAATGAAGGCGAGTTTATATTGGACACAGATGCGAGTGATGTCGGCATCGGTGCTGTGCTTTCACAGGTTCAAGATGGAGTAGAGAAGCCTTTAGAATCTTTTAGCAAAGTGCTGCAGAAACCAGAGAGAAATTATTGTGTCACTCGCAGAGAGCTATTGGCAATGGTGAAGTCTGTATCACATTTCCACAACTACTTATATGGCAGACACTTTACTTTGCGAACAGATCATGCTGCTCTATGCTGGCTACTGAACTTTAAAAAACCCGAAGGACGAACAGCTCGATGGACACAAAATCTTCAAGAATACAAATTTGATATCTAACATCGTGCTGGTCGTTCCCATAATAATACAGATGCATTATCCCGCAGCCATGTGACGCCAATTGTCACCATTGTGAACGGCAAGAGGAGAAAAGCGGAGGAGTGCGGTATGTTAGAACAACAAGGCTTCACGCATCAACGTCCGATGGGAAGTACTCCTGGACTGACGGCAAGATAAGAATAGAACAAAGAAATGACCCGGACTTGTGCCCAATACTGGGTTGGAAAGAGCAGGACCACCGGCCAGAATGGGAGGAGCTATCTGAAAATAGTGCTACAACTAAGGCATATTGGGCACAGTGGAATTCACTTGTTCTGAGGAATGGTGTCCTCTACCGGAACTGGGAAAGTGTAGATGGCAGACATGAACACCTACAGTTGGTCCTCCCAGAGAACAAGATCCCAGAGGTACTGAAGGAGCTCCATAATTCAGTGGCAGGCGGTCATTTTGGCATTAATAAGACACTCAACAAGATTCGAGAGAGGTTTTACTGGCTTCACTGCCGTGAAGATGTCGACAGATGGTGCCGAATATGTGACGACTGTGCCACAAAGAAAGGTCCGAGGATCAAAGGCCGAGGTTGTCTCCAGAAGTACAATGTCGGTGCCACATTCGAGAGAATGGCGGTCGACATCTTGGGTCCCTTGCCAATAACCGAGAGAAACAATCGGTACTTGGTGGTGCAGGACTACTTCACCAAATGGCCGGACGTTCTTCCCATACCGAATCAAGAAGCCAGCATGGTGGTTGATACACTAGTCGAACATGTGTTCTCAAGGTTTGGGGTGCCATTGGAGCGTCATTCGGACCAAGGACGTAATTTGGAAGCGGCCCTTTTCCAAGAAGTGATGAAGATAATGGGTATAAAGAAGACCTGAACCAGTCCGTTACATCTGCAGTCTGATGGAATGGCCGAATGCCTAAATCGCACCCTGGAGCAGTGCCTATCCATCTTTGTATCCGATAATCAAAAGGATTGGGACTCCAAAGTATCACCACTGTTTCTGCTGGCATATGGCTCTGCCGTTCACGAAGCAAGTAAGGTGACACCATCAAGGATGCTGTTTGGAAAAGAACTCCGTCTCCCGAGCGACCTGATGTTCGGAAGACCGACGGAGGAAGACCAGATTGCATCCCCAGTATATGCCAGCGAATTACGTCGCAAGTTGGTTCACACTCACAGCTTTGCCCGGCGACACCTTAGGATCAACGCCAACTGAATGAAAACTCACTATGATAGGAATATACCCGATGAAACATTCCAAGGACAACTGGTGTGGTTGTACAACCGTCAGAGGAAGAAGGGATATTGTCCCAAGCTGCAGAAGAATTGGGAAGGCCCTTATAAAATAGTGAAGAAGATCAATGATGTGGCGTTTCGGATTGTTCGTCTAAGCTCTGGAGCGAGGGGACCTGAAGTTGTACACATCGACAGATTGGCCCTCTACGATGGACCTGAGACTGCTGTGTCTGTTGATTACTGATGTTGTATTTCATAGCTTTGTGAGCTATTACATCCATTACTTAATTTAACTCTTTTATTTCTAATTATAAGATCGCTATCCCAAAAGAACTCATGGGAACTGCCCACATGAAAAGTTTCTGCTCAAACTTGTAACAATATTTTATATCTGACATAATTTTTTGTGCGTTTGTGTGTAGCACCACAAACCAATAAAAATTCACATATACTGTTGCTTGTACACAAAAATGATTTTAAATTTATTCTTCTTTGACAAAATCTTTTAACCACTATATTTCTCGGGAGAAAAATTACATATTTAAATCAACAGTTTTTTTGGTAATACGTAACTTTAAAACTCATAACCACTTCGGTAAACTATTAGTAACATGATTAAACTTCTGACTTGTTGACTGACACAGTATCGCTGTATTTTTTTAAAAGACAAACTTCTAAATCTTGCATGCCTGTACAGAATTTGGTCTGGGGTTAGAGAGTAAATTCAATCAGAATTATTCATTAGTATAGGTGATTCGGGATAAAGTGAGTACTCGAAAAAACCCTGAATAATTTCTATTTTCTGCCGGTTTATATCTTTCCGCCGCAAGAAAACATAAATATTACCACGTGCTTTAATTTACATACTCTTCTACAATGTTTTATATCTACATTACACTGGCCTGAAAATGTTATTAGCAACATCTACTCATTAAATTACGGGTATTGAATAAAATTTATAACCAACAGTAATCTTAATTATAAATACCTGCACGTTAACATCTTTTAATACTGGTTTCTGTGCATAAAATCTAATTTATACAACCCACACTATTGCCGTTACGAATCTCATAATTAAAATTTTATTTGTAACTCAAAACCGCCACATAAATAAACACGACATAATGACACACGCAATATAAGAATTCAAATTCCGTTCAGTTATACTGCCATGAACGACGACACACTCAACAAAAACAACATATTTTAATAGTGTGTGAAACAAAAAAAAAATTGCTGTTTCTAAATCAAAGACACTCATGTTGGCGATCGTAACACATAACTACTTACTGATTACCAACGAGAAAACAGTAATTTTTAATACTTTTAAAAAAGTTATCATAAACCCGTATTTATAGCACATGTCAGCGGAATTTTGAACTACATCTGCAACGCGGAGCACTCGACGCAATTTGCTGACTGTTGAATTTGAACGGCCCAGATGCATCACTTACTGCTGGCACTAATTAAGGAAAATTAAAGTCAGTAGGTATGTCAATATCATAAATAAATATTTTAAAGTATATTAAATACGGAGAGGTCGATTCCATTTGATGTTCTTTCATTAATGTTGTATTTAAATATAAAATACACGGAACTACATGCCATAATTTGCTGCCAACTGTACGAGCAATAATGTAACTGTTGTCAATGTTGAATTATACCGGATGTATTAAAATTCATGTTACTTACAACGCTTGAGGGTTGAAAGCCCGCATTATTTGCAACCGTTTGTATTAACAAACATGCTGCCGGAAACGTGTAGTTAAGCCCCTGTAGCCCCAGAAAGAGTCAGCGTAGGCAACCCGTTGGGCTTTGTGCGAGACAGACGATGCTGTGGTGATTAAGGGCGTTCAAGTGGGGAAAAATTCATAATTTTATATTTGTATAAAATAGTGTTAGTTTTGTAGACATTACTGAAGAGTACATTTACTTCAAACGAAAAAAAAATTAGCTCAGCCAGTTTTCCCGTAATGTCACTTCAAAGTCAAAATTTGCATAATTTTACTTCATACAAAACTTGAAAACCAGTAAATATAATGAAATA
>PNEQ01092388.1:26424-43589 GCA_003012365.1 Medauroidea extradentata
AAAAAATTTCAAATTTTGAAATTTTTTATTTCACATAAATATTTTTGTAACGGGTTTTAAATGCTACAAGCCATAGACCAGGACATGTGGTTTTGATGTGATTTTTTTTCATTTCATTATGTTATCTGGTTTTCAAGTTTTGTATGAAGTAAAAACACGCAAATTTTGACTTTGAAGTGCCATTACGGGAAAACTATATAAGCTAATTTTTTTCCGTTAGAAGTATGTGTACTCTCAAGTAATGTGTACAAAACTAACACTATTTCATACAAGTATAAAATTATGTTTTTTCCCCACTTGAACAACCTTAAGGTTTACGACGCCGGGCAGCACTCGTAGAGAAGATTGTACGATGCCGAATGCTGACCCCCGCTCCTTTTTACTTCCGTTGGTGGCGCCCCCACCTCTTTTCTTCCGTTTGTACCGTGCCACAGCACTGCGCAGCGTGACGTCGCAGTGTGTTTTGATATCACTGGCGGTCTGTCGTTGACTGTTCTGTCGTACAAGTAAACTCGCGGTGTCATTTCTTTCGCTGTGGTTCTGAAAAGCGCGACGTTATAGTGGAGCTCAAGTTTAGTGAGTACACGGACATGCCGCTTGGTTACAGGGAAGCTAGACAAAATGGACGAGCTGCCCATCGTCTGTACGAAGAACAATATCCGGGTCGTAGGATTCCAGCTCACACCATGTTTGCACGACTTACGCAGCGAATGTGTGATACTGGTACATGTGCCGTCACAAGACCAAATGCTGGTGCTCCGCGCAGGGTTCGTACTCCCAGTTTCGAAGAGGATGTACTTCAGAGATTTGAGGAGAGTCCGGATACAAGCACAAGGTCAGCAGGTTCCGATATGGACGCTGACCAAATGGCTGTTTGGCGAGTTCTTGATGAGCAACTCTTGTACCCGTATCACCTTCAAAAAGTGCAACACATGGGTCCGGCGGACCTTTTCTCGTTGGTACATTGGAAGAGTATTGAGGAACCCCGAGTTTGCGGTTTTATTCAGCGATGAAGCCAAGTTCACTCAAGACTCTATTTTCAATTCGCACAACAGTCATGTTTGGAATAATGTCAATCCGCATGCATCGTTTGTTACAGCTCGCCAAGAACGTTTTTCACTTAATGTGTGGGCCGGTATTGTTGACGGCGTACTCATCGGACCTTTTTTTCTTCCGCCACGACTTACCGGCGCCGGATACCTCCAATTCCTTCAGAACGAACTACCAGGTCTTCTGGAAGAGGTTCCATTGCATGTCCGACGTGTGATGTGGTACCAACATGACGGGGCACCACCTCATTTTTCCCTGCAAGTGCGAGAGTATTTAAACCAAACATTTCCCAACCGATGGATTGGACGAGCGGGCCCTGTCGCATGGCCGCCAAGGTCACCGGACCTAATCCCATTATATTTCTATCTGTGGGGTTACGTAAAAGGGCTTATCTACGCTACGCCAGTGGAAACGGTCGAAGAGCTTACACAACGAATCATTGAAGCGTTCGAAATCATAAGGACGACCCCACACATCCTCCAGCGTATCCGTGAAAACATGATTCGCCGTTGCCACCTCTGTGTCGCTCAAGATGGGCGTGTTTTTGAGCCGTTGCTACCTCTGTGTCGCTCAAGATGGGCGTGTTTTTGAGCCGTTGCTTTAGGCTGTCATGTTGTTAAAATGTATGCAAAGAATACAATGTTGTGACACCAAGCCGACGCTGTGATTGATTTCAGACTGAAATTACAATCTGTGCCACGATTACAAACATTAATTCCTCTTCTCAAACGCCCGCACATCCACAACGTATTACTCTACAACGGGTTGCCTACGCTGACTCTTTCTGGGGCTACAGGGGCTTAACTACGCGTTTCCGGCGACATGTTTAGTGACAAAAAAGGTTGTAAATAATACGAGCTTTCTACCCTCAAGCATTGTAACATGAATTATGATACACTCTGTATGCAGTAATGGCTAGTGATATTTTTCAAAGTTAAATCCTTAGTGCTCATTTTATCCCAAATTACCTATACAGATACTTAAAATATGGATATAAGGTGTAAGCTGGAGTTAGAACTTCATATGTCCTCGTCCTATGCTCTCATCGTACGACTAAGAAAAGAACACATCACAAAATTTTCACATTCTCTTAGGCAAATTTGGTAACATTGACGCGCCGCGGGACCACCATTCCCCCTTCCTCGACGACGTCACAAGCCCTACCGGCCGGCCGCAGGACGCGCTGCCACCGCCTGTAAGCAGGCAACCCGCCACGCACCGCAGTGCGTGGGAGACATACCCACCCCCCTGAGCATTGTGCGGCCCTGGAGCGAGCGTACCATCCTGCGCCTCCCGACCCCGGACTGCGCAGATAAGCTATCACCGCCACTCCCACCAGGGCACAGTGCTCACCCACAGTGCCCTGGTTAAAACAAACCAGTGCCCTCCCTAAAAGAAAATAAAGGAAATTAAAGAAAATAAAGACAGTTCCCACCCCCCTGCCCCACTCTTACTTCACAACTCTACTAACAACCTGGACCTTCCTACTTTTTCCAGTGCCATTTTTATTTTTAATGCATGTAACTGCTGAGTGGTTACCAGGGGCGTCATTTCATGTTTTTCTAGGAGGGGGGGCAAGATTTTGTTTAAATGTTCACCTGTCCAAAGTAGTTTCTAAGGAGTATTTACATAATGTTTCAATGCTTTCATAGAAAATCTGTTTGCATGATTTGTTGCCCAAAAACATTTATTAAACCAGTTAGGATACAAACTTCCTATAATCAATGTGTTTCTAATTTGTAATATGACTTGCAAAAACTTTGGGTAAACATTCTGCAGGATAATGCAGTACAAATTATTTTCTCAATTTCATGCATTCTGTAAAACTTGTGGTGTTCTGATATATTATTGTATAATGGTGACCAAGAATACTGTCCTCTTACAATTATTCAATTTAGCCATTATCAATGCACTAACCAACATTGTTTCAATCCAAGACCTTCTTTCTAAGTGAGTAAACTTATGCAACACTGTGTGCAGCAATATGTTGAATCCAGTTCTATGAATGGCAACTGTCTTTTGTACAAACACAAAACCATGACAAGTTAACTATGTGATTCAAATATTTAACCTGGATATGTTTTTGTTTTTTGCCTTTAGTTCTACAAATTGTAGTGTCGTATTGTTGCTATCTCATTGTAGCACAATGTTATTACACTCGAAATAATTCTGGCTATGCTACTGAAGCCATGTTGTAACAAACCACACCCTTGCGAGCAAGGTCTATTATGATGAACTGAACAGCAGTTTTCTTAAAGGTCAGCCAACTCGTTAAATAATTCTTCTATTTGCCACATTCAGGTCTGTCGGTATTTAGTACTGCTCCATGGACCAGGAACTATTTACTTATAAAACTGAAACAATTTATATCTTTCAGTTTTTATTCCCCACAGTTCAAAACCACTCAAAAAAATATTCATCTAGTTACTACTGCATTGGTGAGTAAAAGTATCGAAAACAATAATATACTTATTGGTTCTGGAAGGAAATAACCAAAATCGGCACGAAGATTATTTTTGCGGCCCCCACTTACGAATTCCCGGCAGGTCGGTACCCGGGTTTTCGCATGTGAAAATCGTGCCGGACAATGCTGCTGGTCGGCGGGTTTTCTCGGGAATCTCCCATTTCCTCCACCCTTTCATTCCAGTACTGCTCCATACTCACCTCATGTCACTCTTCCCCAGCACCGAGGACCTCAATGTTGAGCGTTGACTGAATCCTCTCACTCACTCCACTTACGAAGGAAAATGTTTCAGGACTTCGCACACAAAGGCTTATGCGCTGATGTAAAAAAAATTTAGTAGTACAAGGATTACCTCCGAAAAAGTCACCAAATAATAAAAGTTTACAAAATTACAAAGAAGACTGAGGCCATGGAGTTGTCTAAGCATTGTATATTCATCACTCTCTATTCACTCATACGATCTTGGGGCCGCAGCCCGCTCACATGACAACTCTCGGTCATGGTGCAATGTTTTCTCGTGCTTGACAATGGTTTGCTTGCCCTACCCTCCAATCACAGGATTTGCCCTTACTTGTTTCCTAATAAAGTTATAAGTTAGTATTGCAGGCTCCCACTATCGTCAACACTAACACACAACTACAGTGTCAGCCAATGGTTTACCAGGCTCCAAAATGCTCCAAATGTGGCAGAGAACAAAAAAAAATTATGCTTCTACCACCTGGCCAAATATTACAAAGATACATAGATTGAGTACCCTCGTTCAAAGAAAACTTTGCTGCTAGCCCCATCAAGTCATGTGACTATAACTACACTGTGTTTATAATTCCCTAACTGAAATTAAAAATTTATGTACAGTGGAACCCCTGAATTACACCCCCTGATTCTACGCTTTCCTGCCATTTACACTGTTTGTGTTTGGTCCCATTTAATGATTTTACATTATAACCTTCCCTCAGATTACACTTTCCTACATTTTACACCATTATTAACTGGTCCCTTGAGAAGTGTAATCCAGGGGTTCCACTGTATACAGTATATCAATCAAATAAAAATTAATGAGATGCCTTCTTCCAACTGTCACCTTTTAAACTGAATTATATAAAATTTACGTACACGTTCAGCCTGCAGTGTTACAAAATCTCAAAAGAAGTTCAGTCCATTGAAACCTTCTCACGCAAGCCAATTTAAATGGTCTAATGCTGTGACATTTGTCACTTTTTTTTTATAGGCATCTGTACAGAAAATACATAGTACATGACTGGATGTGTACTATTATCACTGTATAGTCCATATTTTATTTGAAAATAAAAGGTAAGATAAGTGTTGCCAGTCACCACTCATAATCACTTAACAATGAATATGCATTCTTGCCACACACATTTGGTTATTACTGTACCACCTTTACACCAGTTCATGGTACTAAGTACATCATTTAATGTCACCAAAAATTTAAAACTTTAATGAGGTACATTTCCCAGCTACAAAGAAGCAAATAAATCTGTAGGTATCAGTCCTACATATGGATAAAGACTATAGTTGGGAAAGGTAGGAACAAGTCACAAATGTGTTTAGCATTATCTCTATTTGAAACTATATATTTTAAGAATTAAAAACACAGCATTCAGCTATGATCCATGATCTTTGAAAGAACTGTGCAATGGGAGTGCATGACTGAATTTAGTTTCTTGGACATACTCCATTACGATATAGATGACTCAAAGAAAACTAAAGATAATGGGAAAACATAAATATGCAGCGTACGTATGATGCTTTAATCAGTACGACACATACACAACACAAAATTCTATAAATGGAATCTGATCACATAAAAACAAGAACAAACAAATAAGAAATAAGAAAAATTAAAACAAATAAAAATTACAAGAAAAACCCAAGACAACACCAAGGCAGACAACCCAGGTTTGAGGTCTGCTTTGCCAAAGGGACAAACAGAAAAAATATATGACCACAAAATAAAAATAAAATAAGAGACACCAATGAGGCCAAACAAAACCAGTATTATATCAGACACAAACAGAAAACAACATGTGCCACAATAAGACAAAACAAAAACACAGTAGATAGACACGAACAGAAAATCAACAAGGGACACAATGATGAGACGAAACAAAACACAGTAGTTTTCCAGACAGACAGTAGAATGATGTATAGGGAACTGGAATCTGTTCCTGTCATCAGATAAACAATCATCTATATTGCAATGGAGTATGTACAAGAAACTAAATCCAGGCAACATTCAACTTTCACCATTCAAACACTTTGTAATTAAATTGGTAGTAAAATACTGCTGGTCATTGTAACAACATGTGTAACAGAAAAGATTTACTTGCAGAAAAAAAGAATGAAAAGATGAAACGAAAGCCTTTTAATTTGTTGTAGATTACATGTTGTGTTCAAAGAGAGAATTATCTATTTATTTTTCCAAATACATCCATTAGGTATCTAACAGGATATTGATTGGATTAACGAGTCGAGTATTATTATAGATAGCATTTAATACTGATTCCTAATCTTCAGTGTTCTAAGTTTCACATTCTCACTTGTCAGAATTTAAGTCTAACATGTTTGCACAGAAGTCTGGTAATGGCGTTATTCCAGGGATGAAGAGAGCAGGGTATGCAACAGCATCATGCTGCAACTGCTACGCACCACAGCAAGTCTGCAGGGCAGAAGTGCCGTGCGTGCTGTGTCACCCTCCTACTCGGCCTAGCGTTGGTTGGGGTCCTGTACCTGCCGAAGAGCGAGCAGCATGTTGCTGCTGCTGCAGCAGCAACCACACTACAAGCTCCACCGAGCCACCACCTTGCCATGGTATTCTTAGCACGCCATGCGTCAAGCACAAATACTGGCCCCACAATTAGAAGGTGGCGACCATGCCTCTGGTTCACGGATGTTGTTCAAAAGATGCAGTGGTGACGCCTGCCAACCTCATCTGCTCTCCCCTCCCATCCAAATAAATTAAGAGTAAATACTTCTCATCACACTGACGCCTTATATTTTTTGGTCTCCCAAGTAAAGAACTTTTCTTTGACTTGTAAATTTTTGTCATTTATTGATATTCTAGCAAGATGACTTCACATTGTTAAACTCTTCAGGGGCAACTTACATGATGAGACAAATGCTTCACAGATTTTATAAAAGGCACCACTGAGTTTCTTAACCTAGGCCCTAATGAGTTACGGTTAGTACTATTAAGTGATGGTTGGATACAGGGAGCACAGTGTTGACATACGAAAATTTGCCATGACTACAATGAAACCCCTCTTTTACACCACTAAATGTCCTTGTTACAAACCAGTGTATAATGCAGGGAATAGTTTAAAAAAAAAGAAAGTTATGGAGTAAGAGGTTTCTACTGGACCAGAGAAGAAAGATAACATATAGAAAAAGTGTAAAATCTGTGAGTATAAGAAAAGGGTTTAATTGTACTTATAAAATGTTTCATAGAACACAGTTTACAGAAACTGCTCTATGCCAGGGAAGGAAAAGGCACACACAATGTAGATAATACGCTTGCTGGTAAAATGTGATCTGGCAGCAAATATATAAATTATGTTCAAGATCTTAGGTAGGCTGTTCAACTAAAATAGCTTATTGTACAGGAACTATCATCAAGATCACTAATCAATACCGTTAGTGATCAGCACTAGGGTGGGAAAATAGAAATAAATATTTTCAAAAAAGAAACGAGTGGCGCTAACAAGTGCGAAACTCTATATTACCTAGCATTCTGTTCGTCCCAGCAATTAAATAACATTTAGCAATTACTATCTGTACATATAAGTAAGACCAGCTCAGAAAAAGAAAGGGGATGGACTCTTTTCACATGTCCCACTCTGTGATAAACTACACAATGTAACAATAAAAAAAAATGTTGCGATTTATTTGAGCACTATAAAAAATTATCCCCATAAGTGGGCATTTACTGACTCTACCACATCAAGTTATTCAGGTTAAACAAGCAGTTAGAAGATATCTCTGTTATGTATTTTGCAGCTCCTCTGAGAATATTTTGAACACACAAACCAATGTACATAAGAACTACAAGTAACGGTGGAGTCATACAGGATAAATGTGGGTCGGAGCTTTACTGGCAACAATGTATGACTTACAGATTGTGTCAAGCAAAATAACTGATGCAGAAACAGCTCAGTTCAAAGTGTGTTAGCAAAATGATAGAAGGTAATGGTAGATGACGTATGAACCAGTTGATACGCAGAAAATAAAACTGCAGCTCCCCACGTGCACCCCTGGAAGCAGACGACCAGACAGCAGTGATGATGTACCAGCAGAACGCCAGTAGCAGACAAACCCTCATGCTCACGAAGCTGCAAGTTGAGGCATCACACTATCACTGAAGGTAGGGCTGCCAGACAGCAGAAAAGATAGGTTAACACACCAGCAGCAGCAAGTGGTCCCTTATCATCCACACAGTGAGGACTATCTGTGCCCTTCAGAAGGTTTCAGAGTCAGAGCCTTCCCACAGCAGAGAGCAGGGCACTTCATGCTTATCCACAAGGTAGTAGTGTGGTGTGTGAATCTGTGTGAATATCAAAGGTTAAAGGCAGTATATATCGTATTTGTCGGCATATAGAACAACCCCGCATATAAGACGAGTCATGGTTTTGAAGGTAGAAAATCTTGAAAAAAGTATATTACTAATTTTGAAATTCCCAGCAGAAAAATATTTTTTTCCTTTGCCAGAAACATTAAAAATGTAGTTTAAATATTTGTAATGCATTCATTACCGTCATATAAACCTCGTAGTAGACACATAAACGAGTAACATTGGCTACTACTGCTCTCCACGCGCCCCAGAGCCAAGGAAATGCACGGCGGCAGGTGTGCGGGACTTGGCAACGCCGGACTGAGGCACGCCGCACACTACATGGCAACGCCGGACTGCAACAGCTGCTTGCAAGGTCATTGCATTCCTGTGCGCTGCGCTGTTGTTTGCCAGCCTAGCACTAGACGGTAGACACATGAATGTGTGGTTGGGTACCTAGATCCTCTGTTTTTCTGCCTGAGAGTTGTGCGCTTGTGAGACAAAGGATGTAAGCATGCAGACCTAGATCCTAGTTTTCTCCACCCGAGAGTTGTAGTCTGGCGAAACAAAGTATCTCGGCACGTGTTCCAGCTGCATCGATCCCCGCTTCGCTGCGAGGAAGTGTCCTTTATTATGAATGACGCTCATTAAAACTTTGTACTGTAAATTTTATTAAAAAACGGGCACTCATTTTCATTTGTGACGAAAAACGCAATTCCTTGAAACATCATACAACTCCACAGCTTACAGCTTAGCTTACAAACGATTTTTATGTTACCAAAAATTTTTGCACCTTCACATAAGACAAGTAGCAATTTTTTGAAGGCCAAAAATATGTAAAAATAGTCGTCTTATATGCCGGCAAATACGGTACCTGTGCATGTATAGGGATGCACTGGCTAAAGTCAATCATAAGCAGTGGTTTTGTAATTTTAGGAGCAAAGAAATGTGCCAGGCAGAGCTGGATATAAAACTGTTTTACCATCTTGCAGCCCTTCCTTAAGGTTCCCCCTGCCAACCACAACACCCGTAAATTGTCCCAGACTCCTCTAGAAGTCATTTAATTTCTAACTGCAAAATACTAACACAGGAAAGAACAGTCACACTATGAATTATATTGTATAAAATCTTACTGTATGATAAATACAGGGAACTTGGGAGAGTGAGGGTTGGCAACAGTGTGCAGGTGTGTATGGGTCAGATGGAGCATGAGCAAGATGACATGTAGTAGTTGAGTGATTAGAAATGTTAATAAAGTAATGAATGAGTGTTTGTTATTAATGCAGAATATTCCTAGTGATCTACGTAGAGAACAGAACACGTGCAGCTTAGTGATGTCCTTGCATGTAATCATCTGTGCGAAAAAAATGTTGAAGAGGATAACAATGGTTAAGATAACGGTAATGATTGTGTTGGTAGTAATAAATGTAATACCGTACAAAAAAAGTACATGCAGAAACAGACAAGGCACACACAAATACCTTACTTTGAACATCCAAATTATATTTTACAACTCTGTGAGACAATATTATTACATTCACTATGGTCTGTAACAAACATCTACACAAGTACCACTGTTAATAAAATACATTTTAATGTTACAAACAAACAAATTTTCTACATAAAATTCACATAAAAACTTAAACAAATTTACAACTATTTTAACATTACATGTTGACAATTGTAAATAAAAAATGAACAATTCTTATATTGAGTGGAGTAGAAATACAAAATTCTTAACAGTTATAAAATTAATTATTCATTATAAAAACTGATAGAGTGTACTGTAAAATACATTTTCTGTGTGTGTTTAACAAAAAAGCTTAATAGATTATAGCCTTACTGTAACACTTTTACAGAATAATCTATTAAAGCTTTGTTGTTTAACACACACACAGAAAATGTCTTTTACAGTACACTCCATCAGTTTGCAAAAATTATAGGTTCTTACGAAACACATTTTTTTCCTAAAATAATGACTGCATTGAACTAAACATTTTCTTACTGTAGAAACTCTACTTATACCTATACACTGTACATTACTGTGGAGGAAGTCTCTTCTTCTGGTTTCCAGTAAGAATATGCTTAGTTCAATACAGTCATGCTTAGCTCAAATACTAAATAAGCATTTGTAAAAATTGTACTGATAAAAAACATTTGCACAGCTTTGCACACGGCTGTCTTCCTTTACTTGCTATTCACCTCAATCTGGATGCTTCAGCACACACACAGTCTGAAACATTCACATGTTATTACATTATTTGGTATACATATCCTAGGCTACTGCAGGAAACAGCCGCTAAACTACTAATTAATAAAACATGTACACAGAGATGAACGAGTACGTACAGAAACATACTTGCAGGAAGGAGAACATAAAAAACAGATGGACGACACATTTTCACATAGTTGCAACATTTCTGGTGGCAAATGATAACACATTGCAGTACAGTGGGCAGTAAGCAATGTTCTCCTATCTGTGTTCTACATCCTCTTACATGCAAGTACAATTCTGTAAGTACTTGTGCATCTCAGTCTACATGATTTAGTAATTAGTAGTAGCCTAGCAGCCATTTCCTGCTTTCCCTTTGTTTACATGTCAGTCATCTACCATCTTGTGTCCGACCTTATTGGATCTCTATTGTACCATTATGGTCAACCAAACACTGCTTACCGCCCACCATACTGCAGTGTGTAATCATTTGCCGCTCGAGAAAGCTGGCTTGGCCAGCAAAACGTCGCGACTGCGCAACCCCGCGAAAAATGTTGTCCGTCTGTGTCTTATGTTATCCTACCTGCAAGTACGATTCTGTAAGTACTTGTGCATCTCTGTCTACATGTTTTAGTAATTACATCCTAGGTAAAATTGTAGATTACACCCTGGTTAAGTATATTCTCTTTAGTTACATCACAGAATAAATAATGCTATCAGAAGTGACAAAAGAAGCTTTTGCATTGTTGCTATCGTACTAACTCTCGCGGCATACAGGAATATAAACAATGCCACGTGAATTCAAGTCATTGATTTATATATTCGCTTGAATTGTTTGAGACACTTCAACAAGGAGCAGACCTTATTTAACTGTTGATGGGGCGACCTATATAGACCGCTTTGACAAAAATTACTCAATGGATGGTATGGTGGTGAAAAACCAGTTCAATCCCATTATTTTTACAAAAATGTGCCATCTCATAGGATCTAAAGGCAGTCCCATTATCTGCTATGTCGGGCAACCCATGCCAATCTCTCTTAATTCGTGAATTTCTGCTGTTGTTGACAAACTTCCAAACTGTCTAACCTCTGGCCATTTCGAAAAGGCATCCACGACTACTAGGAAATTGGCTCCTTGAAACAGCCCAGCAAAATCCATATGTAGACGACATCAAGGCTTGTCAGGTGTGGGCCAGGCTACTATTTTCATCTTAGGTGGATTATTTTGGCACTGTTGTCAATTGCTGCATTCCTTCACCACCTGTTAAATATCAGAATCCAATTTTGGCCACCAAAAGTAACTTCTTGCCAATGCTTTCATATGAACCGCCCCATCATGGTTTGAATGAAACATTTTCAGCACCTCTGCACGTAATTGGAGTGGGATCACAACTCTAGACCCCCACAACAAGCACTCACTGTGTACAGACAGTTCTTGCTTCTGTTGAAAATAGGGATGCAGTTCCTCTGTCACTACGTCTGACCATCCACTTTGTTGTATACATCTCAACACCTTGCACAGTAACTGGTCTCTTTCTACTGCTGTCCAGCCATCCACTTTGTATATATCTCAACACATTGCACAGCAACTGACGTCTCTCCGTTTCTACTGCTATTTTCCATGGATCCACCAATACTGCAGGTGCCTCTTCCAGCATGAGAACTTCACTTGGGGCTTGTACTGTGAATGCAAGTGCCTGGAGCGGCAAACGGCTAAGGGCATCAGCATGCTGTATCTGAGTTCCTGGCCTCAACTCCATTTCATAGTCATACATCCCTAACATCAAACCCCACTGTAACAGTCGTGGTGATATTGCATCTGGAATGGATTTCTTGGGATGGAGAAAGAGTGGCTTATGATTGGTCACTATTTTAAACTGTCTGCCAATAAAATAGGCTTACTGTTTTAATTTCGACACACAAAAAACAACGGACACTGCCTCTTTGTCCACCTGTGCATAATTTTTCTCACTCCTTGGTAGAGTCCTAGACCCAAATGTGAACGGAGCTTCTGTACCATTACCCACATCATGGGCCAGCACAGCTCCTACATCATACTCCGAGGCATCACAAGTTAAAACTAAGGGTTTATTTATATCACAGTATGTGAGGGTTTTCTCTGGTTGTAGAAGCTGCTTGGCATCTTCAAATGCTTTATGGTGCACATTTGTCCAGCACCACTGGGCACGTGCATCGAGCAATCTGTACAGTGGCTCTAATACTGCAGCCTTGTCAACAGACCTAAAAATGCCTGGAGCTCCTTTTTGTTAGTGGGTTCTGGTGCCTCATGGAGGGCTTCCACCTTACTAGAAAGTGGGTGTATACCTATCTTGTTAATTCTACGTCCTAAGAAAACTGAATCCACACCCCAAATACATTTTGCAAGTTTTACCCTAAGCCCTGCACGCTGCAATCATTCAAGATTTAGTGGGCCCGACTCCTATGCTCTTCGTCCACTCCTCCAGATATTATTATACCATTGAACAAAACTACTGTTACCTAGTACGCCAGTGAGAAAGGTCTCCATCAATAGCTGAAATATGGCTGGGCCACAACTGATTCCAAATGGTAACTTCTTAACTCTAAAACTGCTCTTTCATGGTATTTACAGTAAGCAAATCAGCTGTTGTTACATCATCAATGCTTACCTGCAAATATGCTTCTTCCAGATCCAGCTTTGAGAAGAGTTGTCCATCCTCCAGTACTGATAGCATCTCACTGACTGTGGGCAACAAAGGCAACAAAGGCCACATGTACTGTTTACAGTTCCTATGTAGTTTCCGCAAAGTCGGATGGTCCCGTCATTCTTCAAGATAGATATGACTGACGTCCAGTTCGAAAAGTCCACCGGTTCATAAAACCCAGTCACCGAGTCACCTTGTCTCTCATTGCAAACTGTATTGGCCTGCTATTCTTAAACACCAGGTCAAAGTCTGGCGGGACTTTGATTGTCACTTGTGGCCCTACATATTTCCTCTGCTTGTTTACTTCGAACATGTCCGGAAATTCCCAAACAATCCAGTCTGATGATTGATTTTCCCTAATTTTGTTCAACCCCACCAAGGTAATTGCAAGTGGTGAAAGCCAATCACGCCCTAGCAAATTTGGCCCTTGCACTTCTACCAACTTTAGCATAACTGATTCATGACTCTTCCCAACACCTGTAGATGTTCACTGGTTCAGTACGTAATAGCATGTCCTTCATCAGCGGAGGTTCCTGAGACTACACTGATGATAGAATGATCCACTCCCGTGTCAATCTCTATGACTACTGTTTGCCCATTCAGCAATACTTCCATGCACCACGGTTTCTTTGCCCTTTGATCCTGCAAGCTGTACAAGGTATATTGTGTACTAGCATCTTCTGAACTCTCCTCTTAAAAATGTTGTTCCTTCTTGTGCCCAATCTCATTTAACCATGTCTCTTATTCGTCCCTGCCTGCTGCTATTTTTTGTGATGCATGCATGTCTCCTCTTAGTACAGAAATGGCATACAGTATCAATATTACGGCACTTATTGAGTGTATGCTGCCCAGTGCAGCGCCTACACACCTGGTTACCTCTGGCATCCCTTAACGCCTTCCTTTGCCTTTCCCCTGCTATGCTGTGCAACTTTACCAAGCCCGTCACGATTTTATGGTTCCACTATTCACTTTGTGTAAACTCTCTTCACCTATTGTACTATCTTGCAAGTCTGCCATATTCTGTCCTGTCGCTTCCACTGCCATCACAATGTCCACAGCTTCCTTCAGGGTTAGTTTCTCTTTCACGAGAAGTGCCTGTTGTATTGATCTGTCCCTTACCCCCCAGACAAACTGATCACGTAACATTTGGTCGAGGTCTGGAAAATGCAGTGCGTAATCAGCCTTCGGATCTCTGCAACAACACTAAAATCGTGTCCCCTTCATTTTGTTTGTGCTTCATAAACTTGAATCTTTCAATTATTTCACAGGTTTCGGGTGAAAGTGTTTCGTTAATTTGGCAAAGACTTCCGTCAATGCCACCGACGTGGTTGATTGTGGTAACAGTAAAAACATCACTAGCCCATACAATGGCGCAGCACACAGCATAAAACACTGCCAGCTTCACATCATCTTCCTTGATGTTGTTCGCGATGAAGTAGAACTGTAACCATTCTGATAAGAGTTCCACGACTCTTTCTCCGGCGCGAACTCGCAGATGGCTCCATGCAGTGCCATGATCGTGCACAGGAAAAAGTCTGTTTTTTTTAACCTTGTCACCAACTGTTACGTCTCGGTCATGCTAGCTGTGCGACAACAGGCGTTTATGGTTCTTGGCACTGTACATGTTGCCAACCTGTATTGTTAAATATCCCACAGCCATTATCATACACAATACTTGATAAATACATTCATTTGATGCTCAACATCAGTAAGAGACTAATTCTTTCAGATGTGACAAAAAGAAGCTTTTTTAATTGTTATTGTATCAGCTCTTGGGAAGTACAGGCATGTAAACAAATCCATGTGGCTTTTGAGTTATTGGTTTAAACAATTACTTATATTTAGATAAATGCTGTGCTTAGTTTACACATCAATTAATATTTAGAAATGGCAAATGTGACGTTATTTACGTGTCAATTCCCTCACAGATTTTGAAATAGTGCCTATTAAACTTCAGTGTAACCAAACATTCACGACCTCCGAAACCATAGCAATTACGAGAGAACACAAGTACAATAAAAATCACATTTTGCAGCTTCTGTTACTTATTTATTCCGTGGTTACATTCTCCGAGAAAGTGGCTACAAAAATTAATAAAATGAAACAAAATCAAACTTCTGAGTTAGATGAAATAATGTAATGCAACATCTAATGTCTTCCATATCCCAGTCATTTAAACTAGACATTATCAATTTGAATATAAAGTAGTATCATAGCTAGATTACATAATTAATATATTTGCTAATATTTTCAGAAATTTCTATCTTAAATTGTGGTTCCTTGAAAATTATTATAAAACAGGCAATCCAAGACAGTTTTTGTCACTGTGTAATAAAATACATACTGCCAAAATAAATCATTCCTTTAGTATAAAAACTTGCACAGATACCAAAGGCACAAAATTATGGCATCATAAATACCTAGTCCACTAGTCTCTGCTTGGTACTGTGAGGTGGTCCATCCACCTCTTAAGTATTACTTATTTTATTTACGTTTGTCATTATTGTGTTTATTTTATTTGATGTAACCTTGTTGGAATTGTTATTCAGTATTTGGTTTATTACCTTCAGGTATTGTTGAAAGAAGTTCAGAAGGGTTTGGTCTTTACCTGTATCAGTATTGAAATTATTCTACAGGATTTCAAGTGATAGAAAAAAATATTTGCATAAAGGTAAGATATGATATGAGTATATGGTTGGAATCAGCAACTCAAGAAGTTTTTTATTGTTACAGTAATATCCAGCAGCAGTGCCCACAGACACAGTAACATGGCTGCCAGACCAACGGAGAAAGCATTTTGCGTGATGGAGTTCTGCAAGAGCGCGTCTGCAACCACAGTGCGTCAAAGGTTCAGAACCAAATTTAACAAGGCTCCACCTAGCAGAACATCCATTTACGACTGGGTACAGAAGTTTAAGGAAAACGGATGCCTTTGCAAAGGCAAAAGCAGTGGGCGGCCATCAACATCTGAGGAACAGGTTGAACGGATCCGAGAAACATCAACGTCTCATGCCAGTCGGGAGCTAGGCATTGCGCAACCAACTGTTTGGAGAGTGCTAAGAAAATGCCTGCAAATGAAACCATATCGGATTCAGTTGCTCCAAGGCATTACACACTGTGATAAACGTTTGCGGGAGTAGTTTTGCAGACGACAATTTCTCTTCCAGGTTGATTTTCAGTGATGAGGCTACCTTTCACCTAAATGGTACAGTAAACCGGCACAACGTGCAGGTATGGGGGACAGAGAATTCCCACGTTGTTGTCGAACATGTCCGTGGTTCCCCAAAGGTTAATGTATTTTGTGCTTTGTCAAGGCAAAAAGTGTGTATGATCCCTTCTTCTTTGCAGAGGCAACGATCCCTGGACATTGTTACCAGGACATGCTTCAGGAGTGGCTTATGCCACAATTGCAAGAGGATGGTCAAAATTTCATTTTTCTACAGGATGGTGCTCCACCACACTTCCACAATGATGATAGTCATTTTTGGATAGTGAGCTACCACGACGATGGCTTGGTCGTGCATCAGCTGACAATCTGCAGTTGCTTGCATGGCCCCCATGCTCACCGGACCTGACACTGTGCAATTTTTATCTGTGGGGTTACGTCAAAGACACTGTTTTTACACCTCCACTCCCCCACACCATCGCTGACTTACGAGTACGCATCACTGCTGCTGTGACTGACATTGATGAAGACACTTTAGGGTGAGTGTCGACTGAACCCGACTATAGAATGGACGTGTGTCGTGTGACTAAAGGTTCACACATTGAACATTTGTGAACATGACAAAAACTTCTTGAGTTGCTGACTCCAAACTTATACTCATATCATATCTTACCTCTATGCAAATATTTTTTTCAATCACTTGTAAGTGTACAGATCATTATGAATAAGCCTGTATTTTATATTTAACTCAGTTTGTTTAGGTTGATGTTACTGTAGTGTACTCTAGGTTAGGTTGGCATTACCACGAATTACTGATTGTCCGCCCCAGTATGGCGGGAACTTCCATAACAACAAGCAGTGATCGTGTGTGGGCCCTCCGTCCGTGCGAGTTATGAGCTGAGGACTTCGTGTGTTACGCGATACCCCACAGGGGGTTCCGGTACTCAACATTGGCGACGAGGCGATTCGAATTTCACGCATCCTCGGAAGCGTGTGGGTTTCGGTAGTGCGGTAGTTACGGG
>PNEQ01092390.1:0-20860 GCA_003012365.1 Medauroidea extradentata
GATGGCTGCCGGAAACAATATGGCGGCCGGAAACAAGATGGCGGTGATGACATAATCCAAGATGGCGGCGATGATGTAATCCAAGATGGCGGCGATGATGTAATCCAAAATGGCGGCGATGACGTAATCCAAGATGGCGGTGATGACGTAATCCAAGATGGCGGCCGCGGCTCCGCAGCTCCACACCCTCAACCCTCTTAAAAACTATAAAACAACAACCCTAGAAAATTAAATTAGCCAACTTTATGAGCAAACATTTCTCTAGAATGATGCATTTGTCAAGCGTGATCTCTTGTGCCGTAACTAAATGTACGGTATTTCGACGTCGGATATTGTTCTTCAGAAATACGTTATACGAGAAAATTTTTTGCTTTGAAAGTTGGTAAAACTTTTCACAATTTTATTTCTTTGTAAGCCCACAATTTTGAACTGATGCTTTTATCGCTGGGTTATGTAGCAGGGCTCTGCTTACAAGGGGCAGAGTTCAAATTTGGAATAAAATAAATAAACGAATTCCTAACGGTTAAATTTTAAAGATAACAATGTGAAATAAAACAGTAAAAAATATAAACAGAAAAATACAATTTGCTGCTCATTTTTCGTGCCTAGTTCTTTTATGCAAGTGTAGGTTGTCTGGGATCCAACAACTTTCGCTAGCAATATTTCCAACAATACACTTCAGTTTGTCATACACTCGCATTACAAAATCATTCAAGTCTCATGGAGAATATCATACGTTAAATTGTATAGATTCCAGCCGACATCAAGTGACGTGTCCATAGACGTTAGAAATTTCCCGTAGTTAAGTGGAAAGATACGAATTGGCTGAAAATAAAAAACTTAGCAGGGTTTTTTGAGTGCACACTTTATCCCGAACCGCCTGTATTAATCATTTGTTGAAACTGTCCTAGAGACGCGCTACACGGACTGCCGGGAAACAGTAGAAGTCAGATGAACACAGTTATACTCCATTTCATATGACTTTGGAAAGATCTTGCAGCAACTTATAGGCAATAATTTGTAATATTTTGTTATGTGTGTCACTACACAAGACAAACTTTGCAGTACAAATGCAGAAATAGACATCTCAGGTTCATTTTAGAGCTACAAATGTCTTGCATTATGCAACAAATCACAAAATACCGAAAATTCTTGCCCTTGAGTTGATGTCAAATTAATCCAAACTTATATGAAACAGAGTATACTTGAAGTCTAGTCTAGTGTCAGATAATAATGTGAAATGTCCAGGTCCCTTCTCATAATGTGTTGTTGTCGACTGGGTGTAGATAGAGTAGGCACAACTTGGTTTTGTTACTGGTGTACGTGTTTAGACGCAGTAAGAGAAGAGCGCTCACACTGTGGCCTAGGTAATTGGATGCTGTGCGCATGCGCTATTCATGTTTTCAACCTTCACAAGGTTGAAGCTGTCTTCACTACCAAGTCGCGCTCTTTCCAACCGTGTACTGTAAAAAATCATCTGTTCATTTTCAAAATAATTTACTCACACGTAACGAACTGAAAAATTCGCGTTTTTCTTCCGATTCAAGCTAGACTTCAAACAATTATAAACTCATATCACTTTCTCAATTGGCTCTTGACTTATTAGGCACTTCCTGGAGAACGCTGAGCCAATTATAAAGAGGCTACGAAATGTGTACCAATCTTGTGATATCGCTGTGTCAGAGAGCAGCCAATGAGCAGATGTCTGCTTCAGTAAACATATACACTTGGAAGCTAGCCTATATATCAGTAACTGTAGAAAATAAGAAAGTAAGAAAATTACAATACGGTTTATGACCAATAGTAGTACTAGAACATCATGTAAACCTCTATTCAAAAATTATATTATTCTGTCTCTTCCAAGTTTGTATATTTATGAAATTATAATATTTGCTTCTACCAATCTTCAAACTAATTAAAGAAACTCAGATGTTCATTCATATTCAACAAGAAATAAAGATAATTTACATAAACCCCAACACAATTCTACTGTTTTATCAAAGAAATTTACATGAAAGTTGGTATACATAGGCCTTAGCCTAGTTAGTTGAATACGGAGAATATTTTAGCTGTATACATTGTGCTTTAACTAAGGCTAGGAATATTTCGCGAGTTCAACGACCAACAGGCTAGAATCCATTATCCTGTGTATACCGAAGCTCTACCATTTGTCCATTACCTGCTACTTATTCAGACAACATACAATGAACGAATACACGGGGCTTGAGTATGCATTGCATAGGACATTGGATTCTAGCATCCAGGTCATTGAACTCGCGAATTATTCCTAGCCCTAACTATAACTCGCCACTAGATGAAGCTGCAGCGTACCAACTTCTGTAAGTAGCTTCCTCTTACGGCATGTAGGGCAAAGAACGGCTTGCATTTCTACCAATATACAGGATGTTGCATAATTCCATGTCAATATTCTAGGGAAAACATCCTCACGTGTAGAGGAACAAAAAAGTGTTATATAACATAGGTCCAAGAACGCACCGTTTCTGCGCTACAGTTGGCATACATGACGTATGGTTGATAGCGCGCTGGCAGGATCATGTTGCTGTGTCACAGTTGTTCCTGTCTGTGTGTTAGTGGCGTAGTATGTGGCATAGTAACATGTTATGTACTGCTGTAATGATGCCCCACAGCAACATGATCCTACCCGCGCGCTATCAACCATACGTCATGTATTGCCAACTGTAGCGCAGAAACTGTGCGTTTTTGGGCCTTAACACTTTTTGTTCCTCTACACGTGAGGATTGTCTCCCTAGAATATTAACAAGGAATTTTGCAACATTCTGTATATACATACACACTCTGGCAGGACATCTGCCGTGTTCTGCTAGTATTCCATATAGCACATACATGATCAGCCATATACTAACCGGTACGTCAGTAAAGTTGTTCTACAGGTAACTTGCGTATTGAACCATTACAAGCCAAAAGGGGCGAAAGGTTATGGGGAGAGATTCAGATATCTGTGAATTAAATTATTATTTGATGAGAAAATAATTTTCTTAATTTTTTATTGCTTAAATAGGTTGATTAACATGAGTAAAACCAAAATTATTAAAATTCAATTTTTTTCTCGTAACTTATGAACATTATATGTATATATATATGTGTGTGTGTGTGTATATATATACTAGTTGTACAAAGTTAATTTGGGGTATATTCTCCGAGAATTTCCTTGGAATGGAACATACATGTTTAACAGTGTGTAAGCTGACAACTGTGCGTGGAGGCATGCAGCAGAGGCGGGAAGGCGCGGTTGTGAATGCAGATTGGAACAGAAATGGCGCAGTTGCTCGTGTCTGGAAGCAGATGAAGGAGATGAGAGTCACGCTATATGTAGGTGTAAAGTAGTGACGAGACTCTTAACTCGTATTCTCAAACTGACACAACATTCCGCAAGGTCACTCCGCAGCCTTAGCATAAGACCACTTCGCCCGCAAGGCAATAATCTAAGTATTTTACTATAAACTAACTGTCTCTGCATGCTTGTAATGCCCATTTTATTTTGTGGGTACCCATTTTCCTTGCGAGTGCACCAAGTTTCGCCACCACGCCCCCTTCCAAATTTTTTTTTTCTCAAACCTTCACACGCGCACACACAACTCACCAAAGTTTCACTGCAAACGGCATAGGAGCGTATAGAATACGAACAAACGAACGTACGTACAGTTAAATATATTAGATTTACGGTTGATTGTTATGTTGTTAATTCAAAATAAACCAAATATTCTAATGCAGAATTATTTTCACCGAAGATAATTTCTTCTAAAAAAAAAATGAAACACAGGAGGTTAAAACAGACGAGGACCAAGCAAGATGCATGAAAAAGCTGAGGAAGACAGTGAGGACAAGACAAATGAACACAACTTTATAAATGGTTGTATAGTAGACAACACAAGGAATAGAAACAGAGGATAGTAGTAGTTGCCTTCGACGATAACAGATGTTATATTTCTGGAGCTGGTATATGTTCCCCTCTTCAGACACACGAACTATCTGAGGAACACCAGCAGACTGACTCAAAGATCTCATAAAGTAACACTTTAAAAAAACTTCCAAAAATGTTAAGGAAGTAATTAACCTAATCGCAGTATGGGGCAGTTACCATACTTCCGCCTTGTAAATATACACACTTGTACACTTGTTACAATACAAGTCTGGTAACTTCAGTATACATTTTTTGTTTTATAAAATAGTTTAGGAGTGATATCATGGGTTTCTGGTAAACAACTCTATAATGCCTACTTTCTTATCGCTCCTATACGCACGTCTGGCAAGTTTACAAACTATTTTTTTTTTTTTAGAATGTGACTGTGTTTACCGTCCTACAGTCTGTTTCACTTCTGTATTCCTAAATATTCTGTGGTTCTACGGTAGAATATAGAATTGCTAGGGACGTGCAAAATGCGCGTTATTATTTGGTAAGAGACTAGACTTAGCAGCCCTATATATACAGTATTACAGTATGAGATGACACTGGCCGTAGTCTCTATGTAATATCAGCTACGTGTGTGGCCGCTTTACAGCAGGTTGTTCACCCAAGCATGCAACTTGTAATTATTGGTCAGATATATTCTACCCGGCAGACCGCAGCTATTTTTGCCTATGATGGAAGTTGGACGTGTATATAACCATTTGTAGGGCCACGATTTTGTCGCGAAAAGATTTTTGCTCCACTTTGTTTTAGTGTCTCACGTGCACATTAGCAGCTTTGATTCATGATTATTGGCAGCGTGTCTTTGTTCAGACACGTTTCTCATTCGACTGCACCAATCATAATAAGATTATTGTGACTCCTTACGTCTGTAATTTGCCAAGGCAAGTGAGAGTAAAATTATCCAATTACGGGCGATGTAGCAGACCTGTAGACGTGCACATGACGCATCGAAACCAAATGTTGCAAAAATCTTTTCACCATAAAATCGTGGCTATAACCATATGTAGTTTAGCCTAGTGGTAAGAAATGACGCGAATTTTGCATATCTCTACCAATCGCGTGTAAAGTAGTCAAATAAGTAAATGACATTACATAAAGACTGGCGAGCAATACAAGCACAGACTAGGTAGTAATACAGACGTGAAGTGACGTGGCGGCTCATTTGATACGCGCGAACTTCGCCTCTTATTGGCTACCCGAAGTTGTTGATACCAGCCCCGTGTATGTTTGGTTCCTGTATGTTACTACAGGTTTCCTATTGGCTTAGCTGCCAGCTAGCAAGGCAATCGTTTACGCTGATTGGCAGTAGGTGTTTCCGCCATCTTGCTGGCCAGTGAAGCCATTTTGCTGGCGTGTGCGACTGAGTTCGCCGTTCTCCTGGCTGTTTCACTTCTGTATTCATACAATCACATATTTTACTCGAGTATGTACAGATATGTGGAGTCTAGCCTCAAATAATAACGCGTATTTTGCGTGTGTCTAATTATTACTTCTCTTTAGCTAGGGTTTCAGCATGATGAACATACTTTAGCCTGTGCTGGTATCATAGAAATTTTGTAGCAAATGTTCCCTTCCAATATAATTTTGCAATAAGCAATATTTTTGGCGAACACAATATGAAATGTTTTTGTGGTGAGCACAAACTATATTTGACAGGGTCAATTCCAGTAACTGCCACAAAATATACTTTCTTCGTGTAGGTAAAGTTCAGGTTAATTCTAGAACAGGTTAGAAATAAAATATGTTTTTTTTTGGGAGAGTTGGTACAGGGAAAATTCTGCCTCTAGTTTCGCTTCTATCGCTAACGGGTTTTGTATGACACGAGTCCGTAGTAAAATGAACTTTAACCAGGCTTGGCAAAAAGAGAAGTTATTTATTTTATTTCAAAAATGAAAGACAATTAAATTTGGTTTTTAAAGTTATTAATTTCGTGAAACTTTATACTCACAAAAGCTCTGTGATTGGTAGGTATTCCAGATTTTCTAGAAAAATTTTGCCGCAGATGTGCATGCGAGGAACTGAGACAATCTGATGCAGAAATTTTTTCACCGACAATTGAAGTTCACAGTGATTGGTCAGTTAACACAGCTTACCGACACCAACACTCAAGTGACAAACTACTAACACAGATCTTTCTAACCTTTAGTATAAGTTAGTTAACATTCAAATATCTGCAAATATCTGCATGCCTACTACAGTAGCACAGTATTATCAATGTTATTACATTAGCCGAACTTGTCTCCAGTGGTTTTCGTAATACTCGTGTTTCCGGCTCTGAGATATAATTCTCGGGAACATGTGTTTTTCTACTGTAGGAAAACCACGGAGCCCATCTAACCGTTAACCGGAAGTTGCCGAACAGTTGGCACTAAGATAAAAGTATTCCGGAGCTTGGCAACCGACTGAACACACGATTTATACATTTTTTAACGTATTGTAGTAGCTTAACCTTTGGTTGTTGGTATTGTATTAAAATGTTAACTCTTGAAAAAACTGTCAGAACACCTATGTACGTGACGATTCTCGACTAATTACACACAGAGCTTATTCCTTCAGCGGCTATGAAACATTGGGGGCTTTACTATACATGTGTGGTTCTTACCAGAACCATTTGAAACATAACGAATGATATAATAACTCTCGGAGACTTAGATACTGTGATGAATTATGAAGCCGTATTGTTCACAGCTGTAAGTAAACCACTCCATTCAAACGACCTTAGAAGTTCGTCTTATTAAAAACAAAATCTTATTTTTATACCTGCTGAATTTCGTTTAAGGCAACTCCCTATAATTTTACAGTCATTTTAAAAACTGTTCTTCGAAACAACGTAATTTTCAAACCGAATAATTCCTATAATGATAAATCACAAAAATACCATAATTGTACTTTTAAAATTCTTAAACCTGATACATTTTTTCACATTTTTATACTCAAAGTATTACCAACTTTGTTATCAAAATCATCCAAAAACAAGTAAAATAATTTATTGCGAATGAATGGTACATTATTTTTCAAAACACCTACATAGAATATTGTGCACCGCATGTCTGCGTTTAGACTTGAATAACTTAGAAGCATTCCGTTAAAAAAAGTTTTTAGTTTTATTGCACTACTCTGAAAAAAAAAAACCTCCCTAGCATGGCCTAAGCCAGGGACGCACATGTACAGTGTAGGTTTTTTACCCTGCGAGTGACATTCTGTATACGCCTGTGTTTTAAATGTTAAAGTTAGTCATTGCAACGTAGCCTGATGGAAGCGATGCTGCCTGTAGATATTCGAAGAGAATTACTTCAGTTAGGATCGGTGATTCTCCGAACAGTGTTGTCCTCGAGTGAAACATCAGCGCAGGAATACAGACTTCTCCAGACGCACAGAAGATAGTTCTCCAGTTCGCGGTAGTAGTTGACGTGCTGGAGTAATATCTAGCAAATAGTCTGAGTCGTTGCAAAGACTCGTAAACAGAGACGAGTTAATCACCAATTCTAGGAAGCCCGCTAATTACGAAGCTTGCTGCAATTTACTCAGACCCCGGTAAATGTCGCACTCTCCCGTTTCACTGTTAATGGGAGGTGAAAAATAAATAATTTACCATATTCAGTATTTCTACCAAGCACTAATCAACTTTTAGACATTTTTAAAAATAAAAGTTATTTAGCTCGGTGAAGTTCTCTGAAGGTTTTCGCATGAGTTTCAATTTCTTGGAATCTGATGAGCGTATTTCATCATATTTTTACAGGGCAAGTACAAATATTGTATTAATATGTTGGTATGCATTATAATTTTTAATCAAGTGAATGAATAATAAATTCAGCAATAAAACACGGTTTCGTAATTGTGAACATTTCCTGATATAAATTTGTCTCAAACTGATCACTTCGCGTACACTGTAAACAAATTTGTTAGGTTTACTCACCAAGTGTAGAGAAATATTCGCAACTTTTTGTGTTTCCAAACATGTGCGGAAATTTCCAATTGGAATTGTATTCGCCATATAACCTCGCGCTTTATGTAAAATTTCCATGGAAGTCTGCATCAATATTTAATGAAAAATTGCGTTGTTGTGTAACTCTCCTTTACATTTGTGGAGTAAGTTTCCCTCACATGTAGATATTCTTAGCTTCCATCATATGTAGAATAAATTCACATGCATTTTTTTACAGCGTAGATTGTGTCAATAAGTGTGTATATGCAGGACACCTCGCCCCCGCCCTTACTTCAAATACACAATTAACGCGGTTAACATTATTGAAACCTTAATACCTCGTTTTCATATTTGCGCTGTGTATTACTTTTAAAATCCTAAAACGAAGAAGATATCAGTAAACCGTCACATAGATGTGATGAAAAAATATATATTTGCTATGAAGCCTAATTTTCAAGCATGGGTGCCTTCATGGAGCGGAATGATTATTTTCAATATTTTCAACAGAATCAGATATATTTATAAAACCTAACATAAAAAATAGTTATCAGAAAGATTTTAGGCCTGAAGTGCACCGACGGAGAAGATTTCGGATTAAGACTAAGAGTGAAATACAAACGTGTACATGTTTTTATTTATAGGTTTTTAAAAAGCCAGGCTAACAGTTTAGGGCACATTAAAACTACGATATCAGTTATATTGACAACTCAAGTTGTGGAGTATTACGAATAATCATAGGAAAGCAATAATTTAAACAAAAAATTTTATCTATGGAAGCTGGAATGAAACAACAAAAAGTTGAAGATTCAAACATTTTAATACATAAAAGTAAAATTTGGATGGTAGACCAAGCGGAAAAGCCAAAGAAAATCAGAACAAACTTGCCTGATGACACGAAGAGAGCTGTATCATGAGAAGATACAGGCAATATGGACGTAAAGAAGCTTCGTCAGTTAAGGTCCAGGCATTAATAATAATATGCATACACAAATGCATTTTTTAAGTCGATTATCAACCAAAGTTGTAAACATTTTGTTTTGAAAAAAATTAGGTTACACACCTAAAGCAGTCTATGTGGTAGGTTTAGTCCTACGGTATTTACTGCCGTTCAATATTTAAAGTAATTTACACGAATATAACACAATCAATCACCAAGCACAATAAAAAACTAGCCAAGGAAACTGACTAAATTCCTTGTGGAATTTTACGTGTTTACCTTTGTTTGTCAGTTACAAACAAAGCCATTTTTTTATAACTTGTCTGTTTGTTTGTGTGTATTATCTGATTTTCTGTGACTCGCCGTTTTCTGCAATGGAGTCTGTCCAAAGTACTTCTTTAGTTTGTAACTGGCCCCCATCGCACGAATTTTTCAAAAATAGCATATAAATCCCTATACCCCTGCTCTTGGTGGGACTCCAACATAGGCAGCGCACTTGAATATAACTTCAATTATTTCCGTGACCTTGGTGAAATAGAGTGAATAGTTACTGCTTACTCGTAAAGTTAGGCAATCACAGAAAACGTCGGTACCGTGAGACATGGGTAATATGAGTACAAGGGTAGCAATGACCGAATAAAAATATTTAATTTGATGTCATTTGATGAAGAAATGTCAAAGCTTATCTGAATAGATTAAACTTAAGAGTTTGAATACTTAACTATATGTGTTTATTTCTTAATTAAACTATCCCAAGCAAATATATTGAGTGCTCAATGTTACTCCTGCTCTCAAAGTATCCACAGTTGACGATATTCCAACAAGGCCATTTGTAACTTACTGGAGAGCCACAATCCTTCTTTAATGTCCATGACACACTTCATACTGGATATTTAAATTGTAAAAAATAAACTAATTTTGTAACGGAATTATACTTGAACATTGTTTACACATTTCATAATTATTTCTTCATTGTCTCACTATAAGTTTTCATCCCTTGCATTAATAAAATCAATGCAGCCAGGAACATAAAATTTGAACTGAGGGTTTGTTAGTTGTAGGCTACTTGATCAGTAAGTTCACTGTTGTGTACCTACATAAACGCTGCATGACTCTACAGCCTTCTTTTCAGTTCTATTTCTTACAGCTTAAGTGTATAACAATGCAAACCCCTTAATCCAGTAGACATGGTGGTAGATTAGGAAGGTAGAAGCTAAAGTAAGCAACACGCGACGGGTATGAATGGGTTAAGAGTATGTTTTATTTCCTCGTATCAGAATGTAAGTAAAAACGGATAATGAATGACCTTGATACATGAACCCGGACCTACACAGTCTCAGATTTAAAGCGGAGACTTAGAACTGAAAACATAAGAATAAGCATGTAACATAGGTCGTTCGCACAACTGGCATCTATGTTTTAAACCTAATAATCACAATACTTTCAACACCAGGTCGTGTGCGTGAAAGCTGCTGACACAGACTATAGGTGAAATTGTCGTATTTCATTTGTTTGGCGAACACTTAGGACAATAGTGTAAATAATGTAGTAAATATTGTTAAATTAACTTACGAGACATTCACGCAAAAGGAACAAAAGGACATAAATAAATAAATAGAAACATTAAAAAAAAAAAAATAACTTTAGAGATAATGGTTAATCGCAGGAAAACTTGGCTGTTGCTGGGCCTACCACGGGCTTAAAATGCGTTGCAGTGTGTTCATAACCAGATTTTTTTTTTTACGAAAGTATTCCATGTGTGACCTTTGTGTCAATGTTCGATGATATATATATTCTCCAAACGATGACGGGACGGTAGTTATGAAACATCACGTTTCGTCGACTAGAAAAATAACTTCGGAGCCCGTCAAAATTGCTAACACAAATTATTTCAATCTGTTATAACTAAAAAAAAAAAAAAAAAAACTACTCACGGGATACGTGTGAAACTATTCTAGGGGCCTGTAATGGACTTAGTTTAAAACTTGTCGCCAGTAAATAGACGGGGTGACTCTGAATGTGTCAGTCAGGCGAGTGTTCTATGATACCATTGCACGTTGTTTCAGTGTCTTGCGGTAGAGGTGATACCGCACCAGACGAGCCAGTGCGGCGGTGTGCGAAGTTAGGCCGTTACCGGATTATTCGGAAATTGTTCAACGCGTCTGAATGATATCTGCTAAGGAACGTCATACATATACTCATCTCAGGTTCACCAGTAATAATTAAAGTATATTTTGCAGTGATCGAAAACGGCGAAAATGTGTGTTTTTTGCAATCCTTTTTAAGCAAGAAAATCTTGGTGTAGAATATTTTAAGAGACATAGGTGTATGCAATACATGTTCGTCTTAAATATCACGTCATTAAATGATAGGATGAGCACAGAATGTCTCATAGAGGTTAGTTGTATGTGAGAAGACAGCACACCAGTTAATAACTTGCTCCTAGAGTCTAGTGTGAGGTGTGATGTGTGTGCTATGTCGCCCTTATAGCTTCCACACTTCTAGGTCTCGAACACACCAAATATGTCCTCCAGGCAGCCTCCTTAAGAGTGTTCAAGCGGCAAAAGTGCATAATTTTATGTTTGCACAACATAGTAATCGTTTTATAGATGTTAGTTGTGACTACATTTTCTACTTCTGAACTTTTTTTTTAGCTCTCACAATTTCCCAATGGCGGCATGTCAACGTCATAATATGCAAGTTACGGGAACATAGTAAAAACAAAAACCAAGTGACTTACTGGAATGAAATAATTTACACTGAAATTAAATAATTGTGGCCATACGCTAAAACACTTAAAACCCCACAATGATTCTAAACATAACAGTAATTTTCTTCATTTATCGTGATGTTTTTTTTTAATACAGAGGGCTTTGTTGTGTGGTTTCAAATATTTTAGCATATGGCCCATACATTCTGAATTCCATGCAAATAATATAATTAAAGTAAGTCAGTTGGTTATTGTTACTAGCATGTTCCCGTAACTTGCAAATTTTGACTTTGACATGCAGCTATGGGAAGACTATGAGAGTTAAAAAAGTGGAAGTTGTAGTCATGTCTATAAGACTAACACTATGTCGTACAAATATAAAATTATAAATTTTTGCCACGTAAACGGCGTTAGTATCATTGTTCACTTAAATTAATATTTTTTGTTTCATAAATCACACAGTCGTATTCCTTTGCAGATAAAAAAAATATAAAATTGATGACAATTTGCCTTATTTACAGCAATTTTTTTAATATTTGAGGATATGGCTCATAGAGGCACTTAAAATTCGTGATTCGTTTCAGGATGAGCTGCAATTCAAACGCATGCGAATTTTGGTCGTTTTACGACTGGGTCACAGATTACCAGATATGTCCTTGAAAACTCTCAGCCAATAACAAATTTGGAATAAAACGTGGAACGAATTACGTTTTACTTGTTACAGGCTACCATTACTCACAGGTTTGACAGAGAATGAATGGAACACGAGCTGGAATATACACAGGATTGTGGAGTCTAGCTGATAGGTCATTGAACCCGGGAATTTCACGTGCCACTACTCATAGTATGTAAGCACTGGAAGAAATGAGACGAAGACCAACACCTCGTTGTCTACCTGGAACGGCTTCATTAGAACGGGCAAAGGTAACCACGCGACACGCTCAGTAGTAAAGATAGCTGAGTCATGGTTGCAGAGTTACGCTGAACCGTAAACAAAATCAAGGCGTTCTGCCGAAACGACCGGCTTCTTTGTCTTCTTTGTTTGAGACGGATCTAGTGGCAAGAGGTTCCCTAGAATCTGCCCATCATCCTTCTCTCGTATATCCGGCTGCGTTGTTTCCTGGTATGCCAGGTCGCAAACTGACCCAATAGTTACACCGCACAGTGGGTAGAGTACACTAGAGGCGTGGTAGAGCCAACATTGCTTCACGAGAACATTCCCTGCCTAGTTGTACAGTAACACAACTGTCTCAAGTAGAAGGTAGCGACCTTAGATCTGGCAACTCTGCATGCAAGGGTCATATTAACACTTCTTTTAGCTCTCCACAGAATATGTCTCTACCTGATTCGTTATTCTGCCTTACATATCGGCGAATCAGGGGAAGGTACTGCCGTTGGCGAGACAAATAAGTGTTACAATTACGCTTCCTGGCAGGGTTGCCAGATCCAAGGCCGCGGCCTTCTACTAAAAATGGCTATGACCGTAAACATACCCTACTTATTGCTACTAAGGTTTCGAACTTCAGTAACAGAAATATGATAAACATTTTAACTGTGATCTTATATATGATACATTAGTTACTTATTACCGGAACTACACATACCTGCTCTGTGTTGGTAATCTTGTGATTCGCTGTACAGAGCCTTGCCGACTGTGTGAAGTCCACAAAGTGGTTTTATCACTATATTAAGGTATATCACTATACAAGGTCAGTTTATCCTATATGGAAACACTGGCTCGGATCCGTTAACATGACTGGACGACATGAACTGTTCTTGTGCATACCCACAAATAACAGCCGTTCTATTTAAATATTTCACTAACGTAATTATGATAGGGCAAGTCAATTTGTTAATAAAACTTGCAACAAATGCTTCCGGTATCTACGTAGTGCACGTAGAAATTTACAATGCGCTCAATTCTATTGATGAAAATTGGGCGGTCCTGCGATTAGCTTGACCACAGAATGTTTACTGATACAGAAGCCGGTAGGGCGGCAAACTTAGCTACAAACACAACAAAATGGTATAAAGAGAACAATTTTTTTGGACATGCGCCATTGTGGGCGAATGTTGTATTGCAGAAAACCCCACAGTAAAACAAAGGAATAAAAGCCAGTAAACTGTAGTCAACAGACATAAAACATACAGATAATTCCTGGAAGGAATATAGTCATATCCCAGAAGACGACACAAGAACAAGAACAGATTCAAATAACAGAAAATTAATTCCCATGTGGGATATAGTCGAATTTTTTGTGGATTTTTCTGAAGTACGGCAACATTTTCCCGCTGTGGCATACGTCCAAAAAAACTGTTATGTTTATAGTACGAACCATTGCAAGAATCGTCCAAAAGTCACAACGAAACAGTGTTGTAGTAACGATATTCTGATTGGCGAAGTCTAATGAGAGACATCACTTCACAAAGACATACAGCCAATAACTATGAAGTAGATTTGCAGATGTGGACATGAGACACTGAAACATCATGGCGCAACATTATTTTCGCGAGAAGTTCATGGCCATACTAATCGGGAAAACAAAAAGTCGAAAATAAATACCTAAATACTTCGGGCAAGGACTTAATAACTAACATGGATCAGCTTTAAGCATGACTTTCAGAAATGTTCTGTTATCAGCGACCCGAGATACGTAAGTTATTGCAAGTCACATTTCTCGTTTGTATAACATTTATAGTGCTTAATGTTACGGCTGCTTGAAAGTAAAAAAATAATAAACACAATTTTAGGAACTGCAATCATCTAGCTGGAGTAAAAAGGTTAGATCTCAGAGTTGTATTTTACGATACCCCGTTTATCTCCGCCAAACACTCCAGTCTTAATGAGGATAGTAAAATATTTAACGACTCTACGTTATACTTGGAAACTCCTGCTTCAGTGTTAGCTCAACTGAAAATAGACGCCAACTTGGATGTAGTCTGGCTGATTTTCAGTAGTTTTAATATTCAGGAAAATGAAATTGAGGAGTAACACAACAAGATGTGAGGAAATGGCGAGTAAAAACTACATGAGAGAAACGGAAGACAGTGCAAACAAGTGAGTGAGAGATTTTGGTCAGCACTCAACATCGATGTCTCCAGCGTTTGCGAGGGATGGCATGAGGTGTGTACGGAGCAGCGCCGGAATGAAAGGGCGGGGGAAACGGGAGATCCCCGAGAAAACCCGCCAACCAACGGCATCGTCCGGCACGATTCCCACAACGCAAACGAACTTGGCCAAAGGTAATTCTGACAATCCATGTCCTCACGTTTATGATTAATCTCTGGAGATGCCTTACTTTTTCGGAATAATTTATGCAGCACCAGCTCGTCTTCATGTCTTACTGGCACATCTGCAGCTATACTTCATGCTTATTGGCAGCGTGGCTTTGTGTAGAGGTGTCGTAGGTTCGACTGTACAACCCACATAAGAGTACCGCAACAACACATCTGCGAATAGCGGCTAGAACTACACACGTGTATGGGCACTACCATAGCCATCTTTAGTAGAAGGCCGCGGCCATAAATCTGGCAACACTGCCAAGAAGGGTCATTTTAACACTTTTGTTAGCTCTCCAACGGCAATGGTTATCCCTGATTCGTTATTTTGTCTACACGCCGACGAATCAGGGACAACCATTGCCCTTGGAGAGCTAAAAAAATGTGTAATATTACCCTTCTTGGCAGTGTTGCCAGATTTATGGCCGCGGCATTCTACTAAAGATGGCTATGGCACTACGCATAAAGAAGGGATGCAGATGTTGAACTTAAAACTTTGAAACATATTTTCGACAAAATCAGGCGTCCGTATTCATCTGAGAACATAGTCCCCCAATTTTCCGTGAAAAAATTTTCAGCGCGTGATAGATTTCGTTATCCTATAGAAACATACCCAAATGCATAGACATCTGAAAAATTTGCTTTTTCTTTCAGGCACAATAGTAGCTTGAGTACGTAGATATTCTGGGAAGCTAGCCAACATGTCTGCGAACACGCGAATTTTTCCTGTCTCTACAAATGCAGCGTGTTTGGAGAAAGTTTTTTTTTAAGGATACTGCCAAACGCGCGTTCTATGTATTTATCTAAGAAATAAATCACATTTAAAACTTTTTTTTTTTTTTTTTAGATATAATGCCCATAAATATTTCGTGGCACTTCAGAAATGTCCAAAAACTGCTTTTTCAGATTGTTGTCAAGTAAAATATACCGGCTGGACTATACTGCGCAGTTTCCGCAAATAAATTAATACGGTCACCGCTTAAAGACACGTAGGAAACAGCCAACGACAGGAACACTGCAGGCAGTTCTCGCACTCCGCGCATATAAAGGCGATATTGTTGTTGAAGCACCAGCCAGTCTACCTCTTATCGCCTGCCTGCTTCCCTACCTCAGACGTGACATCTAGCGCCTGCTATACATGACTATTAAGAGAGCGTGGTAGATAAACAAACGCTGAAAACATCAATTGATTTCTGCGCTTGTTTCGAAGCCAGTATGGATAAAATACTCAATGACAATCCAAAATAACGGTATTTGCAACTTTATGAGTAAATATTTATCCAGAATTATGAATTCATTACGCTTGATCTCTTGCGCCGCAGTTAAATGCACAAGGTTCCGGCGTCAGAGATTGTGCCTCAGAAGTTTATAACACTGGAAACAATTTTGTTTAAAACATTGGCTAAAACTACTGTCTAGGATTGCTATTGTTTAATTTTCGCAAATTGGCTTCAAGAAACCTACAGTTATAGATTAAGCCTTTTAGCGTTGAATTATGTACCACGCCCTCTTAATAGTGGTGCGAGTTCTCCAACGGTATGACACAGCCAAACAAGTGACTCCTCTACACAAGTAAACTCTGCCAATAATCATGTAGCATAGTTGCAGATGTGTTCGAAATGCACTGAAACTAGTTGTTGCAAAATTATTTTCACAAAAAATCAGTTGCTCCACCAATAATTAACACATTACTGAGATAGTGAAGGGGCGATATTCGAGTGCAGACACTTACGAGCGACAGTTCAAATACTACTGGTTCAATAAATATTTGTACTATTTATTCGTCTCCGCGTATTGAATATGATTGGAAAACGAGCGTGCTATTTTTATAAGAATGTAGCAAGACTTTTTTACACAGTAGACGTCGCAAGTCCACGCGGACCTCCGGATGTACGCACATCTTATCACTTCCTGTCGAGTTCCGGGAGCAAACAGCTCGCCGAGGCCATTACTTAATTCTCGCTCGTTATCGACCACAGTGTTCGACGTAAATAGAAACCTGCAAGTTTCGCGCTATCATCAGACAACGTGGACTGCAAGCTACTGTGTGTTTCATCAGAATTGTACTATTTTTACGTTTGAGGCACGGAAACGGGGAAGGCTGTAAGTTGACTATAACATGGCCGTCAAGCACCTCATCGCCTCTAGGCGCGGAGCACTTAACTAGCAGGCAGTGTTCTCGTTGAAACCGTCTTTCAACGGGACTTCAAGCGATGACCCTGTTATTTTGTTTGTGGAAAGTATGTGGTAAAGTCCAATGCAGGTTTCTATGCCTTAGTTTTCCGATTACGGTTAGTATTTTCTCGGCTACAACGGCGTTAAAAAGGCTATACAGCACTTTTGAGGAGCTCAGAAATCATGTTTTTAATTAGCGGGTGGCATTTTTAACACCATGGGAACACAGTCTGAAGTGTATTTTCTGCTCGTAGAAAAACGCATTGGAAACATTTTAAATATTTATACAAGAAAAATAACTTTCCATACCTCGCTACAGCACGACTCACACGCCAGGTCCACTGACTCTTAAAGGGGAGCTTTTATATTTAGTTTTCGAGCTATAACATTTATTTAAGTTGTATTATCAAAATTCCCTATTGGATAAGACTTGAATTATATTCTTGATAAACTGTTTACGTAGCGTCATTTGACTATTCGAAGACATGTCTATGATTTTTAAGATGTTATGCCTTTCTGTAAGAGCCAAAAATCATTTGATATTTTGCCAAATATATCAGCGTGTTTAATTAAATTGCGTTTCTGTTTACTGAAATTGCCGATTACGTCTTTAAACTTTGGAAAATATGTTTTCGTTGCAATCATATTTTCAATATGATTATTTTAATAGTTGTTCTTGTAATGGGCATACGAAAACATACAAATCGTGTCTTTTATAGCTTATTGTATGAAAAGTAAGCAACCAAAATGACTTATACTTCGCGAAAATTTAACCCCTTTTGGTGTTTCCTTACCTACCAGAGTCCCACAAACTTATAAAATATTCAGCTGGAAGGTATCCAATGTCCTTAGTTAAGGAAGTTGACAACGTGAAACTTCAGTATTTTATATTAGCACCATACACTGTTCAACTCTTACACGTTAGATAACATGGCGTTTTACAAAACGAAAGAAAATACGACCCATAGTTCTTGCATAAATCACTCTACAGTCACAAAATGGCCTTAGCGGTGATGACAACATTAAAAAAAGAAGTAAATAACTTACAGATACAACATGATACATTTTGTTACCAAGTGCTATGAACTACTTCAAAACAGCTTTGCGATTACAAAGGGATACATTTTGTGTATATATTTTTTAATTAATGAAATTAGTAAATTTTACGTATCATTGAGTTGTGGATGTTACCGAATTATTTGAAAAATAAAACCTTTTATTAACACGTCATAAAAGGCACCGATACACTGACTTTCAGTTCCTGCAAATTTTATTTCATGAGTTAATCACTTTTTTTTAACTTAGACTACACAACAGCCAATTGGTGACTTTGATGAGTGATTATGCAAAAACTATGGACCTAAATTCGTTTTTATTTGGAGAACTAACATGTTATCGGATGTGTTAAACTTGAACAGTGTTTGACACGAATACAAGAGTAAATGAATTTTAGCGGACGGGTTGGTTTAAGTCGTCATTTAGGCAATTCTATTTTTCGCTTTTGTAAAATTCCGAGAATAATAATAACGAATTTGTAATTACAGCGCAAATTCTATTCAACTTACGTTGTAGTACAGGCGTGGCAGTTGAACGTTTAACGAACATCTAGGCTGAAATCAGTCAGGCAAACAAAGAATATAAGAACATTGTGGGACTTATTGCTGCCTAAATACACGTTAAAAGTACATATGTCACATGAAATAATTAGATTATTTGACAGTTCTGTGTACACATATCTGCATGACAATACTGTTAAATTTGATAAACTGCAGAGTTTGTGATTGACATGTGAGTGTGTTTGTGCAGAAATCACTTGTGGCAGAGGATCACACTGTTACTTCATGGTAATAACTATAAAAATAAATGCCGACACAACTGTCAAAAAGCTGAATTCTTATATGAGACGGACTATATATGTGTGTGTGTATTACATGTATGTATGTGTGTATGTATGTATGTACGTATGTATGTATGTATGTATGTATGTATGTATGTATGTATGTATGTATGTATGTATGTATGTATGTATGTATGTATGTATGTATGTACCTAGGAGGCATAATACACAAAAAATAATTTTTTTTTTTTTCAGGAGAGCAGTTTGAAGAGTGAGATTCGCTAGTGAATTCAGCTATTTATTACCCAAAAATGTGGGTTTTTAATACGACAGAGACTTTGTATTGTATATCACTAGAAAGTACTTAAAGCAATGGTATTTTTTGTGATAAAAAGTGGACATAGTGCCTTATGCCTCCGATATATATATATATATATATATATATATATATATATATATATATATATATATATATATATATATATATATAGAGGTGTGTGTAGATAGAGAGAGAGAACGAGAGACAGACATGCAGTGGCAGTGATGAATGAGTAAGACCGCAGTAACCCTTAGAACGTTAGCAACTACAGAGGAAAACCACGAGCGAGCCAGGTCAGTCAGTGTCGACAAAAGAACAGCGCTGAAGTGTAACGGTCCTGGGCTTCTATTTGCCACCGCTTGTCCGGTCTCCCACTTTTTTACTTTTATTATTTCTCTCTCGTTTCTGCATGTCAGTCCGGGCCTCATCATTGTTACTTGCGTTTTTTCCATTTCCACTGAGCGACTATCCAGTTTTCGCTGTAAGAGAAATTTTACTCAGAATTACATACAGCTGGGTCTGGTATACGGTCGGGTTGTGTTCGCGGAAAAAAATTTCATTTTAAATTAGTGTTGCAGGAGTCAGTCACGTTCTCTCGTATAGCAGTGTTGAAGTGATGGTTCAGTTCCAAAGCGTCTGGAAATAAGGGCGCTAGGGAGAACAAGGGTTGGGATTTACGTGTTAAATTATTTGTTGACCTGCTAAACTCGCGACAGGCTGGACTTCAATGCTCTGTACATGCTTTAATTAAGTCTGTGATTTCATTGGACACAAGCCTTTATGTGTGTGACAGTTAATATTCATTAGTTCTGGTGGTTGCATGGAGTAATAAATAACGCAGTGTGTTCTGTTTTCCCGGGTTGCACGTCGTTATCACAGAATCAATAGGAATACAGAAGTGAAATTGCCGGCAGAATGGCGAACTCAGTCACACACGTCAGCAAAATGGCTTCCCTGGCCAGCAACACAGCTGATAAGCCTACAGTCAATCAGAGTAAGGTGGCTGCCCTGCTAGCCAGCAGCCAGGCCAATAGGAAACAGACAGTAACATTTAGGAGCCAAACATACACGGGGCTGGTATCAACAACCTCGGGCAACCAATAAGAGGCTTATTTCGCCCGTATCAAATGAGTCGCCACGTCATTGCACATCTGTATTACTACCTAGTCTGTGTCGTTACTGTCCTCTCCTGGCGGACCGTTATTCTACTATAGTCTGTCTCACGAAAGAATTCCATCTTTTGACAGCATTGAAGGCTATCATGTGTACCAATTTCTGCAGGAAATTACTTTTAATTGTGATAAATTGCACAGTTTGAGACCCAGCTAAGTGTGTTTGTGCAAAAGTTAATTGTGGCAGAGGAAAACACTGCTTATTTCATGGAAACAACTCAAATAATGACTGCCCACAGAACTGTCAAAAAGTGGACTTCTTTTATGTGACTGACTATAGTTTGGTCGGTACTGTTCGTAATAAGTTTACGCCACTAATATCAACAATATTTGTATTTGAATGACGTCGAAGGTTACGTAGGCAAAGGCGTCGTCAGCTTTCTACCAACCTAACAGCGACGTTTTGCGATACTTTTAAATAACGTTCGAAGGCGTCCCGACGCTTAAACCAGAAATAACCGGCGATGTCACCCCGGCCTGCCGTACTTCGCGGCTCGGCGATGTCACCCCGGCCTGCCGTACTTCGCGGCTCGGCGATGTCACCCCGGCCTGCC